>CAUYQV010055044.1:0-57976 GCA_963574575.1 Galagoides demidoff
ATAAAGATCAAATGTAAATACTTCAGGAAGGCTTCTGTCCAATGATTGGCACCAACCAGGGTGGTGGTGGTGTATACTCATCACACACAAAAGTGTAGTATTATTGTGTACACATTGCACACTGTAGCATTATTGTCATACTAGTACGTAGAACAGTTCTATTGTTATATAACTAATGTGTAGGTTAAGTATTTTGTATAACCATTACATAGAGCAGCATAAATTTGTTGTTTACGCACTACATAGTGTAGCTTGGTTATGGGAGTCTTATGTAGAGCAGTTCTGTTTTATCGCCAATCTTTAGATTAAGTATTGCCATATGCCCAATGCCTAGAAAAGCCCAAAATTGTTGTTATATACTTAAGACAGAACACAGAATGCTCAGTTTTTATTGAATGAAAGAAATAAATTAAATGGACACGGTATCATCTGCATGCCTTACTAACAAAGGCCTAACTTGTAATGGGATTATAATTATTATTTTAAAATAAATGAATAAAATTTGAAAAAGTGCTTGGCTCTGTTTTTAAACAGGATAAACATGAATAGCTATCACCTGTGTCATTGAGGTCTTTGATATTTTCAAACTATAAAGAGGTTTTAATGCCAAAAGTTTAGAAGTGCCGCGCCCCGTGCGCCCTGCTGCCCGTGAGCCCGTCCCGCAGAGGTCTCCGCCACTTTGTCTCCAGAGCTCACACAGTGTTTTGGCAAAACGCGGGTCTCATGTGCCGTTCTAATTGCTGTGAGGATGCGATTCTGAGAAACGCACCAGCAGGCAGGGGATAACAAATCTTTTTAATGTAAGGTTTAGATCTGTATCCTCAAATGAGAAACAGCGACACAGAAAAGGGACAAAGCTTTGGGGGGTCTCGTGTCCTACAAGTTCCCCCAGCAGCCAAGGGTAGGGCCCTATGGAGTTCTTTGAAAAGTATTTCTTTGCAAGTCTAAACTGCCCAGGAACTTCAGTGTCTGCTCACCAAAGGCAGGTAACCAGCAACCTGACGGAAGCATTATTGAAAATATAGGTAGAGTTTTTGTTTTTATGTGAATGATTCCCCTGGCAGGCCTGAGCTTTAGAAAATCTAAGAGGAGATCATGATTAATTGATTGACTAAAAAAAAATGTTTAATGAACAAAATTGATAAATCCAGGAAATATACATTAAATTGTCACAACTGATATTCATATTCTGAAAGAAATAATTCCTTTGAGTGAAGTTTTTAAATATATGCATTAGGAATAAGTGCTTTGAAATAAAGCCCCCCAAATTTCCACAGCTATCCCCACCATGGTAAAGGACATGAGATTATGTAAGTCATGTGGCAGATGCCCCTTATTTCTTGAATTATTATAAACTGGGATACAGAAAGCTCAGGCATGCAAGAAGATAATTAAATGACTCAAAATAGCATTATTTCAATAAACAAATAAAAGCCCACAAGACCTAGATAACAAGCTGCGAAACGTTAGGCAATCTATCATGTCAGAACTCTGCTTTTCCTCCCTTTAGAAAAGAAAAAGATTAGTGATAGGTAAATGGGACTGAGACACCGTTTTAAAAAAAGAATGCGGCAATGCATGGACCATATTCTCGAGTGTTTTTCCCTGAGTTTGAAAAATACAATTCAGCTCTTGGTTCTTTTCCAGGATGCCAAACAAATGCTACTATTTACAAACTCTGCAAACAGCATCCAGAGAAGAAAATACATTTCTTTCCACTTTCTCTGCCATTGACGATCTACTAACATTAGCAGGGAAGAATCTATTAATATATAATAAGCCTACGATCAATGTCCCATGGGTTTTATTACTCTACATCAGCTTAAATAGGGGAATTGTATTTTTTTTTTTTTGGACTATTCAGTTCTTCTTTTCTCACTCTCCTTTTTAATTACTGTTAAAGTCTTCAGGGCCCCCAAATTGCAATCCATTCTTTCTGAATCCGAAGTGCTATTTGCCTATGAAAAGGAATCCTACCAAGTAAGAGACATGACCGTTAGAGAAACTGTGGAATATTTTTGCTACTAAAGAAATCAACCCTGCACTTTTATCTAGCACCTATATGTAGATAATCTTCTCCATCTACCTCACGTGTGTGCAACCTTTCCTTACATGCAGGCAAAATCTGTGACTTCTCAGCCCTAAGACCCAGCCACCCAGCTGTCACCTGATTCACAGTAAGTTTTACAACTGTTTGTTAGATTTCAGGATTAGATGCTGCCACCTGAATTCTCAATAAACACCCCAAATTCAGCCTTTTGTTCTTCCATTGTTACCTGTCTTCACTGTTGGTTTACCACCTACTCATGTGTCAAGGCCAAAAATGTTGACTTCATCAATGGCTTTACACTCTCCCATTTTCAAATTCTCTTCCAATGAATTGCCAAGTCCTGCAGATTCTCTGCAAATTCCTTATTAGGATACAAATCGGGATTATTGTTCGCCACTTTAGACTCGCTCATTGGCCCCAATATACTACCTTCTCCAACCCATTTCATTATAAAGTTGGTTGTGTTATCTTTCTAAAAAGTGGATATGAAATATTGCTTTGGCTTTCTTCCCAGCTTCTTCTCTTCTTCGATTTTTCAATGGCTCCCTATTTTCTAAATTATCTAAATGCTAAATCATGTCCTAGTAGGCCACACTCTCAACCTCTCAGTAATAGTTTTCCATGAGCTCCTGCCTACACTCCTTATATGCCCTCGATACCCATTAAATATCTCTGTCTTAAGTTGGTTTCCCCAGAAGTACATCCTGAAATAAGGACTTGAATACCAGTGCTCACATCCTGGCAAACAGTGAGGAACACTCTTCCATGTTATGTAATCCCTAACCCCTCCTCCCTCCAAATGGCAAAGAAGCCAGAGGGTATTTATTCTTCAATCCATTTTTCACTGGCCAAGAACTGCTCCTGGGTGTATTCAGCACCTAGCATTTTTTAGCCTGCCCAACACTTGAATAGATAGAAAGTCTCAGGCAGAGAGTTACAGGTGCTTCTAGCTAAATGCACGTTACCAGAATGGTGGATGGCAAAGAGACACAGGTGAGCTCTAAGGCAGGACTAATTCTGTGCACATGGCACATAGTATCACTTATTCCTCTACTATTGTCCCTAAACTGTTACTTGTGCAGAGATTTCTCCTTTGTCATTATTTTGGTTGTTGCCAGTGAAATTCTACTTAAACTTTCACCCCAAGATCAACTGTCACTCTCTCTGACTTCTCTGAGGAAGAGGTAATGATTCCAACCCTTCTTGGCAATGAAGGGTTAAACTTATACTCGTGGGTCCTCCTCGGCTTGCCACGCACTGCTGTCATCTTTATTTAACAAATCAGGAAACAGACAGGTCAGCTGACCAACTATCGCTGACTCCTAAAAGTTGCAGCCCAGAGTCCAGCCTAGTACTCTTCACTCAGCCTTCTACTCTGCACAACAAATCAAACAGCCTCCAGCTGAATATGTATCTGCAACAGGAAATAATTAAAGACCAACTGGCCCAAATATGTCCCCTGGTATCCAAAGAACCCACACTGCAGTGTGGAGGAGATTATCTAAACACAACCAGTTTATATGAATTTCTTTTATGTAAATCGTTCCATAAAACCTGAGTACAGGACAAACACGGCTAGGTTTCCAATCTGTAACTCAAGCATCACCTGCCTTACAAACAGAAAGTCCAGTTTCTTCCCCCTGGATGTTCCTCACTTGCTTGGATTGTTCAAAATCATGGAAGTTTATACAAATTTAAAAGAGGATCTTATAGACTTTCAAACTCAAAGCTGCAAGACCCAGCCTCTCAACTCGATAACCACTTTCATTACACCTTGTTGCCGCATGGTGTGGGGGGGGGGAATGGAAAGTGGCCCCACACAGTCAAGACTGGTCTTCTGCTCACACCTGTAATCCCAGCACTCCAGGAGGCCAAGGCGGTCAGATGGCTTGAGCTCAGGAGTTCAAGACCAATTTGAGCAAAAAGTGAGAGCCCATCCCTACTAAAAATAGAAAAACTGAGGCAAGAGGATTGCTTGAGCATAGTTGGAAGTTGCTATGAGCTATGATGCCACAGCACTCTATCCAGGGCAACAGCTTGAGCCTCTATCTCAAAAAAAAAAACTGGTCTCCTGCTGTGATTGCCTTACTATGCTAGATGTGGTCCAACTGCCCTTCAACTAAGCACACTAAATCCCATGTACCTGAAACACCTCCGGTGCTCTGACATTGAGTGTCTGATCCTTTCATTCTCCTACCTGTCAACTCACGGTGTTTCCTGACCCCAGAGCACCAAGACAGTTGAGAGACCTGTCATTTAACACGGGTGATGGTCTTTTTCCTTCCTGTTTCTCCTCCCTACCCCTGTACCGCACTCCAATATGAAGGTGGTTGTTCTTTTGAACGCTGTCAACAGGTATGACTCTTAGCCCACAAACTCAAGTGAGCGAGAAATATACAATCCTTTGTATTATAAAATTCTAATTTTATTCTGAGCCCTACCTTCCCTGTATTTGTGGTGGGAATTTAAACTTACCTCCATTCATGATTTTCTATCTCCTCTGGGGTTCTGGAGAGTGCCCTGAGATGTCAGCAATGCGCCCTCTCTGGTCCATCAGCATTTGTCCACACGGATAGCCACTGAGCTGCCCTCTGCTCCTCTGCACATAGCCCCCTGGCCTGCTGGCTCACTCCTCTTTTCAGGCACATTTGGGGCAAGGAACTCTTCTCTGAGTTTTTCTTTGGATGCCTTGTCTCAGATACTCCACACTGTCACTTCTCTCAGGGACTTTGCCACCACTCAGCCTTCCTGTTGCTGACCGAGGCCTGTTTCTACCCACATACTGTACTGTTCTTTCCACATAGGCTGGGGCTCATTTCTCTAGTCTCATGGAGTCCAGCTCTACCTACTGCTTCTGGCCGAGGTATTTGTCCAACTGCCATTTCTCTCTCATCTCTGGTGCTTTTAAAGGACAGGTAAACTAATTAATAGAAAGTAAAGAATTCCTACTTTCTGCCTTTTCACACCCCTCCCCCTTCTCTGAGTTGGATGAGGGGGAGAAAAGCAGAGATTCAGGAAGAAAAAGGATTCCTGATTAATATTGCAAATAACTCCCCTATACATACCCAGAAATACAAAGATAAAGTTATAGGTTCTTCATCACCCTGGGGCTATGAGCTCTCCCCTTCTTACTTTACTCATAGATAATATCCTAATTTGCTTTTGTTCAGATGGAGTCAAAGTTATAAGAGTGCCCTTCACCGAGAAATTGGGCATTGTAACCTTTAGGGGAGAATTTACCCATCCTTTTCTCCCCTACGCAGCTGTTTGGTTTTCAGTGAGTTAAAAAAGAGTTAATATCCTAGATTGTTATATACAAATATCCCCTCTGTACCCCTCTTTCCCTCCAAAATAGACCCTCTCATCTGACTTCTACTATTGTACGTATAACACTTTCAATGAGTCCCTAAAAGCCCAAGGTGGTTTTCTGGCTACAACTTTATTCTCTAAAGGGGTAGTCTAAACAAAATAAAAAAGAAAAACAACTTTAAATATATCAATCACTATGACTTGACGAGCCTTAATGTGAATATATTCACCACCACAGGATATGGAAGCAGAGGGAGTAAAGATGATGGCTGACTGGGAAGCATTCCTCTGAGTCAGAACCAGGCCTTCTTTTTCTTACTATATCGCTATATTTCTAGATAAAGTAACATTTTACTCTTTTCCAAAAAAGGGGAAAATATTTCTGTCTCTGTCCCTATATTCTAACAAGTTTTATCTCAGAGGAAAAAAAAAAGGAAATCAAAAAATTGCCGCAAAACAATGGCGCCATTCAGTGATAGCGATCACAGTCATCCTCCTTGTGAAATAAAACGCTATTCAGAGACTGCTTAGAAGGGGGAAAAAAAAACAGAAAAATGCAAACTGTTAGATCTCAGTTAAATAACTGTGTTTATTGCAATTTAAGCTAATAGTTATTCATTATTCAGTCAAGTATTTGGTACACACAAATAAATATACTCCTACTTGTTAGTCCCTGGGGGCTTCCTTAATCCTATCTGGATTTACTTTCTGTGAATTTCCGAGTAATCAGAAGTTATAGGTTGGGTACATCTTGTGCTAGGGACACCCATGGTGTAACTGCTTCCTTTTTTCTTTTCATTTCAAAGGAAATGGTCCATCCAATGTGAAAATTGTTGTGTGGGTTTTTTGGGTTTTTTTTTTTTTGGTGGTAGGGTATATTTTCCTCTTTGTTGGTGTCGTTATTGTTGCTGTTGTTTTAATCAGATAGTTATTTCAAACAGAAGCAATCAAGTTTCTCTTTTCATTGCCTTTTCCCTCCACCCCTCCTACTCAATCCATGCTGTTAAGAAAATACTCTTGTTAGTAATGTGATTCATCTATTTTTGTGTGTGCGCAGCTGAAGCAGCTGGAAAGATCATCATAAAGGAATCCTTTCAGAGGGTCTACATAGAACTAAAATGTCATTAGCAACATGGCAATGTCCCAGGGTCAGAGGTATGTTCTGAGATGTAATGTGTCTCTCAGAGAAAGGAGGAGAAATTCATACTCATCAGGGATGAAGAAAGAGAAAATTTAATTCCAGGCTCCAAAATCTGAAACCATTCTATGCCTCTCCACCTGTCCCTAAAATTGAAGCTATTGTCAACATCTCCTCTTCTCATCTATGTATTCGCTGGAGACAAGTATTTTCTCTGCAGAAACAGAAAATGGCCTTCCCTCTGTCCAAATAGCACATGAACTTTCCACCGTGGGAGGCATGAGTCTGAGTTTTCGGGTGGGTGGCTACCATGTTCACATGCTACCACTTGATAACACGCGTTGGGTTACAGATTCAATTCCATCGATCTGTCTCTCTGCTGAGATTGAAACCATGGGAGGATGGGATACAGGACAATCAAATATGACTGACTACACGAAGGGTGGAGAATATCTAAAGAAAGAATCCTCTCTCCAGAAGAGTCAAATCAAAAAATGGAGAGAAAAAAGTAGTGGAAAAGTGGAAAAGGGCCGTGAATTTGTTCAAATCTATACTCAGAATATTTGCTTAAATGCTATGCCCCCTTTCTATACAAAGGATAAACATATTATAAACATGGGTGGTTCCTAAAGATAACGAAAACAATTTACTGAAAACAAGCTATCCAATTAAGTATTGCATTAATGAATCACAGCCAGATAAATTATAAGGAAAATGTTGTGTCACTTTTTAATGTAACAGAAAAATTTCTGCTTTTAATCAAAGGTGATGCATTTGAAAAGACTATTATTATATCTTATTTATAGACATTTCTTTTTCTTGCTTTAGCCAAGTGCAAAAATAGTTCTAAGCAGAGGAAATCAAAGAGGACATATTATCCTCCTCTATACTTCAACTTGAGTTGAGAAGACTCAGAGAAGAGATGGTTGTTGAAATGTAGTCAAATATTTCCTATGTGGCTTGACATTGTTAAAAGTTGTAGTGTAAGATTTTCTGTCCAAATTTTCGCCAGCCCATAGATCCAGACCTGATCATGAGAGTGTTAACTAACTAGTCTTAAAAGTTCCTGCATATACTTGAACTTAATAAGTATAAGCAATTTGTGAATCAGAAGGGACATTATTAAGTAACTGGGGACACAACCTATGAATACTAAACCCAGTCAAAATTAAGCGATTGAAGAGTACAGATCCTTACAAAAAAATTAGTAGGTTCTGCCATGTAGGTAGGACGCATTAAGCCAAACCTTCCCTAATGGGTAAAACCATCAGAAGGATGGATTTGGTTAAGTGATGTTCTGCTGTGATAATTAGTGTAGGGGGTGGGGTGTGTACTTACAGGGTGTGTTTGTGTATGTAAGAAAAAGCACAAAAGAGTGAGGGAAAGACAGAGAACAATGAGAATAAAACAGAAAAAAGAGTGAACCTGCCCACAGCTCCACAAAAGCAAAAAAGTAAATTACCTGATTTTTGTCAACCGCAGATGAGAAGCACACGGCAGGTGAACAGTCATTTATTGATCTTGGCACAGTAGTGTCTGAGTGTCTGTGACATGCCAGACACCCAGGCTCCAGAGCATAATGCCAAATGAGCCAGTTAATAAAGCATAGTCCAGGGACGAAGAATACTTCCACCCCGTCAAGAGATCTGATGGCTGGAGGCTCTGTCGCCTTTTTGACTGTTAAATACCCACCCTCTCCAGCCTTTCCAAACACCTAAACTACTCAAAAATCTTCATCTTTATGTTCTTACAGGTGTTTACTCCCCAATTCCGTTGCCCCTTCACCTTGGCTCATTCATTACTTCTTCCCACTGATTGCACAGGCCTGACAAATTCCCCGTGTCAGCCTTTGAGAAAGTCTTCCCTTGCCCTGCAGGAAGGTGGGCCCTTCCTTCTCTGTGTCTGTTAATAAAGGAATGTTATGTATCTACTTATCTGCACGCACAGCAAAGACAACTCCCTAGGCCTATTTCTGGAACCTTCTCTCACACCATTCAGAAAGAAGAAAAAGGTTCTCTATAAAGCAACTGGTGTTATCCTAAAACCAAAAACAAACAATGAAGAAAAAATGAAAATGATTTAACATAAAAAATCATGAAGACTCACTCATTCCACCCAAGGGTTGAGACCTGCAGAGGCTGCAGTAGGAAGCTGACCACAGTGAAAGCTCTGAGGACAATGACACCTTCTATTCCAAAGGCCTTCTATAGAGCAGGGATCCGACACCATTTTAAATTTGCATATCAGCAAATTTATATACAATTCGAGAGACTGATAATTTCAAATATATAGTCTAAAGAACATTATTTCTTTGTCTCACATTAGGAAAGAACATTTTGCAAAGGCAAGGACATTCACTGGACACATAAAATTCCTATACTTGATGGCCTTTCCCCGCACTGAACCAGAAACTCCTTCAAGACAAAGATTATGATCTATTTATCTTAACATCCAGAGCACACAACACAACTTCTGGAACACAACCACATCAGGAAGTTCAGAGAATAAATCCGTGATGGCAAGAACAAACTCCAAGCCAAATACCTAATAGCATGGCTCTAAACTCTGAGAGTTTTAGCACAAAAAAAGGATACAAACAGGAAAAGTCCTTGAATATGTAAAAACCCCACAACATTCTTTAACAAGCAAGTGTTTATCATGTGCCAACATACACTAAGCTCACAGGCGTGGCCCTGAGCAGAGCCGAGGTTATGTGGCTTATGTTTCTTGTGACTTTATTCAAAGCCTTTCCATAAAATAAAATAATTCTGTCTCCTGCCTTTTAAATACATTTCCCAGGAGCTTCAGCTTCCCTGGAATTTCTATTAATAATTCCATTTATCCCAGTAATACAATATGTGTCAAACATCACAGTGTCTATGAGAGATTAATAACCTAAGTTTGCCTTGACATGAGAAAAGATTGATGGAAAAAGAAAATCTCTGGAAAGAGATTTTGATGCCAAATTAAGATTTCTAGGGTGAACTGATAAAGAGCCATTTAAGGCCTGGCATTGCCTTCTGAAGTTACTTCTAGGTGTCACACCCGATTCTCCAGGCGCCCTGAGTTCAACTTGGGTCTCAGGGGCTGCAGCACTTGAACTCTGATCAGTCTTCTGTGCCCTTTCCTCCCATGAGCAGGCCTGTCTTTCATCCAAACCTCTAGGCTTCTAATTATACTCTTCCTTCCCACATATGCTTATTCTTTAGTCAGTGGGTTTGAGATATACCTTCACACAGGACAGCCTCTGCTTCTGTTTCAGCGCCGTTTTCTCAGGCTTCTTTGAGCCAATCTCCCACCCAGGACTCTCTGCCCCTCAGGATTTCTCTGTCACTCAATCAGAACCAGGCCACTTAGAAAATGTACCATATGGGGTCATCACAGTGTCCACAGCTGTGAGCCCAGTTCCTGGCATGTCCTGAGCTTTTAATAAGTGTATGATAAATTTGTTAACTATGAGTTTATGTCTTATATAGTCACTGTTATACTGAGCCAGAGACAGTAGGAAATTGATGAAATGGGGTTTTATTTCTAGGATAAGAAACAGAACAAAAAAGAGAGAGAGAGCGAGGACGAGAGATAAAGTATGGGAATAAGTCAAAGGGACAGTGTGGAGCAGGAAAAGAAAAGGAAAATACAGGAAAGATAAAAGAAAGAAGTATATTTGGGGGAAAGATAATAAAGCTTAAATCTCAGGGCCCCTGATTTACATAAGCCCTTTCTCCGACTCTGTATCTATTTCACATGTATTACTTTATATTCTATTTTTCTTAATTTCAGAACATTACAGGGATACAAATATTATGGTTACATGGATTACTTTTGTACTTCCTGAGTCAAAGTTAAAATACGCCCATCACCCAGAGAGTGTAAATAGTCTGGTTTCACTCGTCCTCCCTTCTCTTCTTCCACCTGCTCGAGTTCCATTGATTTTAACTCTTATCTGATCAGATAATTCCAAATTAATGATACAACATACAAAAATGTACATTCACAGCAGAAAATTTTAATAAATCTCCCTCAAATATTGTGACTTTAAAGGGCTGAGACCTGTAGAAAAATTATTAAAGATAGACAATAACTGGAAGAACAAACTTGATGGATATATAAAAAAATTAACCATCAATTAAAAATGCATGTATTTTTCACTTATATAGGGAGTATCTACAAAGTTGACCATGAACTAAGCTATAAAATAAATCTGAAATAATTTTAAACAACTGCTTTTATATGGACCACATTTTCCGCCAATTCAATGTATTAAAGGAATCAAAATTAAATTTAGATGTTTTTAAACACAGTTCTAGGGAACACCTAGGTCAAGGAAGAAATCCAAATAGATTTGTGAAAATGCATAAAACTGAGAGATAAGAATACACATCGAATCTGTGAAACAATAAAAGAAATATTTGGTAGAAATGGATAGCATTAAATTAGATTACAAATGAATGAAAATTAAGGATTTAAGAATCTAACTTTAGAATTTGGGGAGATGTAAATAACCCCCCTGAAAGTAGAATTAGCAATATGATAGAAGGAGAACTTAATAAACTAAAATGGAAAAGGAAGATAATATAGGTAGAACCAGCAAAGCCAAAGCTAGTTATTTGGAAAAATAATAATAATCAAACAAAATTTTGGACACAGTTTAAGCAAAAAAACCCAAAAAAACAAAAAAACAGGGGGTGGGGAAGAGATGAGAGGTGGACACAGCTTCAGCACCTCCACTGTCGGTGTTTGCCCCAGTCCCCCACTGGTGACTGCTAATGAGCCTTTAAGACTCACTCTACTTTCTATTATGTGGACCATTTGTCTCCTGGTGAAATTATGGGCAGTTCAATCAACTATTTAAGTTCTCTGTTGGACTGAGGGAAAGAAAGAGAAACAGGTGTTTGAGAATATTTTGAGAATAAAAAATTACTATTGTGAGAAGGTGGTTACCCTATCAAAATTCATTTCACATAACTGCACAGCAACTCTAGACTATGACCCTAATCTCCCCTACTGTTTGGACCTAAGAGTCATGCCATCTTCTCCAGGGAGACTCCCAGGTGTACACCCCTATGTGACTACACCACTCCACCCCCAGTTCTGGCATGCTATCTTTCCTTTCTACTGGCATGAAACCCACATTGACCAGAATCACACCCCTCATGTCACTGCATTATAGCTGCAGGCTTAGTTACCTGTGTCCTCCACTAGATAGTCTCCAAGTCTGATTTCCACTCAGGCAGAGACTGTATTCTGTTCATTATTGCATTTTCAGTGGCTGATGCCTGGCAAATAATAGGTACTCTTTAAACATTTGTTGCATATATTTTTTTTTTGAGTTATAGTCTCACTTTGCCATGCTGGGTAGAGTCTCACAGCATCATAGCTCACAGAAACCTCAAACTTTTAGGCTCAAGCAATCCTCCTGCCTCAGCCTCCCAAGTAGCTGGGACTATAGGCCCCCACCACAACACTGGAAATTTGTTTTTTGGGTTTTTTTTTGGTTTTTTTTTGTTTTTTTTTTTTGAGAGACAGGGTCTCACTCTTACTTGGGCTGGTCTCAAACCCCTAAGCTCAAGTTATCCACCTGAACTGGCCTCCAGGAGGCCCTACTTGTTGCATAATTGAAGTAGGAGACCAAAAGTCAGAGATGGGGAAGGGCAAGACTCAGTCCCGGCAACTAAAGAGCATTTCAGGGTACGGCCAAGAACAAGTATAAGAGTGGCCAAAGTATGTCAGCAGATCCTTGAGGGGCAAGTGTGAATGTGAAGCACCTTGCTGGGTCTAGAGTCATTGTCAACATACAAAGTCAAGTGTTGGATGGGAACTTGGTAGTCTGAGTCTATTCTCATGGCCCAGTCACTTGGGTCAAGTATCATTTTAGAGGAACAGACACTCTCTGTCTTTCTGTAAAGCACAGTTCTATGAACCCAGCATGGACAAGAAGCTGCATGATGGTCTTGGTCTAAGATTTGGCAGACGCCCTTCTATCAGCTCCACACACACTTTGAATGTGTTTTCTCTTTTCCCTAATGGACTGGCCCAGAGAAGTTCCATGATGAAATAAATCAGTGGGTCCAGTAACTCCTGAGAAAGGAAGTAACAGCCTCTCTCCACCTTTTTTCACACCAGCTCTCTGTGACGTGCACTGTATACAATTAGAGTATTTCTTTGTGTGGAAATCTCCCCTTTGCACATTATACGTGAATCCAAATATTTTGAGCCATGCCCTGCCATGATTACACACAAAAAAATAATTACAAGGGAATTGAATGTTCACGTGGCCAAGAATCATGGTACATGCGCTTATGTCATTTAAATTATGAAATTTAAAAAAGGAATTATGTTCCAGTCTTTGTAGTAAGAAAAATAAACTAATTCCTCCTCGCTCTCCCTGGGCATCTCCTACAGTCCATAAGAAGTAGGCTTCACAGCCAGAGATGGTGCCATTTGCAAGGTTAATCTGGTTGGGGCTGGAATGATGTTTGTATGGTGAACAATGCTATTTATCTGCATGGGATGGACACAAGCGATGTGGCCCACATAGGACTGTTTGCGAATGACATGAAGCTGTGTTTTGCAGATGTGTGCAAATGTCGCATGAGCCCTTTCTCCTGAGAGTGGCAGATTCCAAGTCACCGTTGAAGACTCAGTGTGTCTGTCAACACAAGACTACTGAAAGCTGAGAGCTGACTCTTCTCCTTGTTGAAAATAATGGATTTGAAGGGTAAATTTGATCAAAATTGTTTTCTTTTTGTTCCTTTACTACATTGATCTGTTTAATCGGATGTATGGATGATACCGATGTCTTGCACACCTAATTTATATAAGTTTCAAAATAACGAAGGGCCTGGAGCCTGTCTCTTCTCACTGGAGCTGTAAAAGAAGGAGTTGATTTGCCTTCTAATGGGAGACTCACCCTAATCCCTTTGTGCAGAAAAACCCAATGCAGATGGGAGGGTGGCTTCAGAGGGGAGGGATTATTTGGCTCAGATGGGAAGGCACAGCTAAGAAGCCATGGGAAGACCTGTAACCTCTCCTGACTCTGATGCAGTAATGCCTCCTGCTGCCAGCCAAAGAGCACAGTGCAGCTTTAACAAAAGCAAGATCTAGATGTATTTTAGCTTTAAGTGTTGGGATCGGAAATGCTGTGATTTTGCATTTCTATTGCTGCCTTGTGCTGCTATATGTTTGTACAATGAAGATAAAAATAGCCTGTCATACAGTCTCTGCAAATTGAACTGCGTGGTGGCAGAGGTGGCTGCTGGGACACAAGAAGGATAAATGATCTTAGTTTATTTATTAAAAATATGTACAGCCATGTGGAAAACTTACCTTTCTCTCCACCCCAGTGGGCTTTTTCATCTAAGGTTCACTTGCTACACAAGAGAGGCACTTTAAACTTCATCTTTTACAAACCTCCGCTACTTCCCTCACACATTACCATTCTGAACATTTTTTTTAAACAATGAATGGTGTTGACTTCTAACAAGACGGCAGCTTCTGGCTCCGAAATAGACATTTTTTCCCCCAATTTAAACATCTTCTTATAACCAGTGGCCCTCATTTCAAACATGCTCATTACCTTGAACATACCATGGCGTGGAATGCATGGCAACGCTGAGATTACTTTGCTTTGCTGTTAAAAAAGAAAATTCCTTCAGAAACCAAAATGAATCAACAATTTCATATTTTAGCAACTCAGAGAATACAAGGTGGTCTTGTCCCACTGCCAAAATAAAAGCCTTGTAAAGCATTTAAGAAGTTTATTCTTCCCAAGACATGAACATATAACCCACCTTCGCTTTAATTTGAGTTGTGCGTGCTCTGTGAATGGAAGGTAGACCTCCCTTAAGTGAATAAATCTCTTTGAAATGGGGAAAGGGAGGTCGGCCTGCCTAAATACATGCACCGTACATAAAAATATAAGATATGTAGTTTTAGGCAGGTGTAAGAGGAATTGAGTGGTGGCCAAGATTCTGAATGAGAGGTCTACAAAGTGTAAAGAACATATGGTAATGTGTGAAAAATGTAAGCCTCTATATGGAAGGCCTGACCCATGTGTTAATGATGTGCTCAAAAGGTCATTTATTTCTATTTCGATAGCTTTTTATTGATTTGTCCCTTGTGACAAGGCTTTGCAGAAAGGAAACTACGTAATGAGTAAGTTCTATACTAAGTGAAACCTATTGAAGTTCCTTATAAGAGGTAGATGGACTCAGAGCAGCTAATAAACTTTTTAACTTTTTAACTTTAGTATTAATATGCCAGTGCTATTGTCAAGGGGTGAGATCTTGATAAGATTTTTTTTCTACTTTTTATTTTATGATGATTATTATTATTGGAGACAGGTCTCACTTTGTCGCCTCAATAGAGTGCCCTGGTGTCATAGCTCACAGCAATGTCAAACTCTTGGGCTCAAGCGATTCTCTTGCCTCAGCCTCCCAAGTAGTTGAGACTACAGGTGCCCACCACAACAATTTTAGAGAACGGCTTCTGCTGTGGCTCAAGCTGGTCTCCAAACTCCTGAGCTCAAGCAGTCTACCCACCTTGGCCTCCCGGAGTGCTGTGATTATAAGCGTGAGAAACCAGGCCAGGCCTTCTTGATAAGATTCTTTATACGCAATTCATTTATCTTTCAAGATTTAGACCCAGTTTATATATATGTATATATATTTTTTCCTCTACAGATCTAGTCACAACTCATTTCACACTATGGCCCAGCTGGCCATGTATCCCACTACCCCATCCCCTTTCCTCTGACCATACCATGTTCTCATGTCTGTTGTGTCAAACATTTGAGTACGTCCTGCTTAAAGACAACCTCAATTCATGCTTGTGAAAATCCATAAAGACAGCTGTCTACCATGTCCTATAGCAGCTCTGTGCCTGGAAACCTACTTGCTGCTATAAACTACACAGAGGGAGCATGAGGAATTAAAGAGATAAATCAATGAGCTCCACTCTACCCCAAAGAAAGAGGAGACAGTGAAGATGAAATAAGACATGAAGAAAAGTGGCTGAGAGGAATTGAGGCACATCCTCCAAACCATCACTCATCTAAGGAAAGGTGACTTTTGTTCTCATAATCAGAAAGAAATATTCATTCTACCTGCTATAAAGAAAATGTCCAGAAGCATCTACAAAACAAACAGGAGAGTTAAATTCCCTGTACATGAAATATTTTTGTAACAACAGAGGAAAGAAAAAGTTAATAAATTCAGTTGCTAAAGTGACACTTGTGCAGAAATGACATGTGACCAAAAGAGAAGCCAGGAAATATCAATGTGGCATCAACTTAGAGAAAAGGAGTTCCATGAGTGGGAGGAGAAGGAATGGCCACAAGAGAACCAGGAAAAACATACAGCCCTGGGAGTCCAGGCGAGAGAGTGCTTCAAGAGGAGAAGGACCACGGACCAAAAGACACTCAGAAGTCAAGGGGAAGAACAGGGAATGGATCAGCATGAAGGTCACAGGGGCAGAGCCTGGAGGAAGCAGAAGGCAGCAACAGGAAGGGGCCGGAGAAGTGGGAACTGAGTGGGCAAGTTTGCTCTGAAGAGGAATAAAGAAATATGATGAATGTAGGATAGAGGAGGCTTCGATTATTTATTTGTTCATTTGTTACTTAAGGAGGGAAGACCCCTGAGCAAGCTTTAGTGCTGACATTTTGGAATCGGCAGAGATTGGCAAGTGTCCATGCTGGGAAAGAATAGAAAAAGGAACAGTTAAGGCAGGTATCTTCAAACTCATTCGTCGGGGCAAGCATGAGAGTTCCCTGCATCAATTTCTATATGATGTAGAAGGCAGTGTCATTTTTCTCCAGGGTCAGGAAAGATGATAAGGTCAGAAGTCAGAACAGACTGAAGATTTAACCTCCCTGCTGAGAGGAATGGCGGGGAGTAGTGAAGAGTGAGCGTGGACGGAATGATATCACACTTTCACATCGTCTAGTCTCACGCTTGGCCCAGCAAAGATGAGTTTCTGTTGTCCCTTTCGTCGTTTGAAAACCTTGGACAAAAGCTGTTACATCAATAATGTTACACAAATCTTCAAAGACAATAATTCAGCACCAATTTTTTAAAATCTCTGTTGAATTACTCCCAGCGTGAGCTTTGAGTATGCCAGACGGGAGGAGAAAATGGTTTGCTCAAAATTATTTTAAGAAGATAAATGGGAGAAAGGGTCTCCTATATTTACAGAAAACCAATCACAATCATTTCCCGGCACTCTTGGAGGATGTTAACAAATAGCCTGCTTCTGTTCCGAGCTTCTGTGCCCTCAACAGCCCTGCTTCAATTTGTGTGTTCTCGGCCATCTGCCTCCTGCCTTTCTTCCATGACTACAGAAAAAGGGGCTAGAAAATTCCTGTTTTAAAGTCAGACATTTCTTAATATCTCATATTTATAAATCAAATCTGTTGGGGTAAACTTAATTCTGTTTCTCTCTTAAAGCAACAATTAAGTTTAGTTGATGATCCTTTCTTTAAGCATCCGCTTAAGTCTTTAACAGCCAAGACTACAGAACAGAACTTGAACGTTGCCCTACGTGCAGCTTAGGTAGCCTGTCTTGGGCTGTGCCTTGAGAGTCTAAACACAAGCTGTTTTCCCCTTCCCCACCGCTTAAATTCTCCTGCTGCCTAAACTTCTTTCAATCCCCTATCAAATTCTCTTGTTTACCTTTCTCTTTGACCCTCGCCCCATTATCAGTGCCAAAGGTTGAGATGCAGCCAAGGAGCTTGTGACAGCCCTGAACTCTCTTAAGGTTCAGTGATGTGACAGGGGAGGCAGAGAGAGTTATGTCCTTGATCTTTCTGTGTTGCCATTTGTTTGTTAAATGCCAGGTCACATGTTGAGGCTGGACAAAGCAGTTGATAGGGACTTTGATTTTCATTTAGACAAAGACGAGAAACAAATGAGTGGATGAGCAACACGATTGCTGGTGGAGAGAGAACGGGAGGCAGGAGTGTGAGCAGGAGGCGCGGTCAGGGGCACCACCCAGCCCGGAGAGGGGACGGACGGTGGCTTGGCCCAGCATGGCAGTGACAGAAGTGGCGGGAAATGGTCTAATTCTGATATATTAGTGTGTTGAAAGTAAAGGCAACAAGATCTGTTGGTGGATTCAATGGGGATAAGAGAAAAAAATTAACACTCAAGCATAGATTATTATAAATTCGGGGACTTGAGAAACCAGAAAGGGGGAGCTGCAATTAACCTAGTAGAAAACACATTAGGAGAAATGCTTTCACTGGGAAGATAGGAGTTTGTTTTTGCAGCCTGTTTTATTGAGGAAAAGGAGACTGACCAGTGGGCCCAGCTGCACAGCGTCTCTGGTGGTCTTCAAAAGAGCCGTTTTAGTGGACAGCGGGAGTGAAAGCCCGGTTGGATCAAATTTAAGAAAGAATGAAGGAGCAGAATTAGAGACAATGAGTTTAAATAATTCTCACGAGCAGTTTCTACAAAGAAAAGAAAGGAATGGGGGAGTAGCAAGAAGGGAACGTGGAGTCAAGAGAGGATTGTTTAAGATAGGGTATTTTAAAGCATGTTTCTGTAGCATGGGAATAACTCAAAGAAAGAGAAAATATTAATTTCACGATAAAAGCTGAATTGTCCATTGTGGGGAGACGAACGGTTTTGTTGATATAAAGAAAGTGCATTTATTTGCCAATGGATGATCTAAGTCTCCCCAGGACCCCATGGTAGACTTTAGAATGGTAGTGGCACTACACCAGATTTTTTTCTGAAAGCCTCATTTTCAAGAATATAAAGGCCACAGGGCGTCTACAAATTACATGACCACACTCAGTGATGGTATAATTGATGGAAAAGTAACAATGACACAGAGGATGTGAAGTTCTTATAATAAATATGATAATAATAATAATTAGCAATTTCAAAGCACTTAATACATGCCAGGAAGTGTTCTAAGTGCTTTATGCATATTAACATTTTTAATCATCATCACAGCAACCTATGAAAATGGTTACGAATGTCCTTGTTTTACATGTGGTATCCTGAGATATGGAGAATTTGAGTAGCTTAACTATATAGTAGCTGAGAACCAAGACCTGCAATGTGGTTACAAGATTACCACAAGTCTGGTCTACGCAAAGCAAGAGGCAAACAGTTGTTCTTCGGATGAAGGAAGGTTTTTCCGGATTCTAACATAGCAAGAAGAGTCTGAATATTTGTTTAGAAGTCTAGGAATCGGAGCATCTATTTCTAATTAATTCGGAAGAAGAACATAAGCATCTGTTGGTGTATGATGGAGTTACTGGGTATTGTGTTGGCTTTGCCATAAATTTGTGAAACAATTCCTAAAGATGGTAACAGAATAAAGGATTCTTTGCCTTTCCAGAGTGAATAAAGACACATCACTTTTAGTAGCCCTAAAGGGCTTTGGGATTTTCATTTGTTTTTGTTTATTTTTATGCTTGTAATATACATCCTAAGAACTGGATTTCTTTCCAAACATCATGTGGCTTCCTTGCTTTGTCTCTTTTCTCTGAGACAGAGGAGAGGAAACTTCCAATGTCTTATTTTTCATTAGGCTTCCCTGACTCATCCAAACAGTTCCCTTTAAAGACCAAAAGCAAGAAGTACAAAAAAAAAAAAAAAAATTGAAGCCATGCAGGAGGGGAAAAGAAAAGAGGCAGACGAGAAAGAACGTCTTCCCTTACATGTTTATAAAAACAACCACATTCTGCTCAAGTGTTAAGCACTGGAATAATAAAATAAGCATCATTGTATTTCTGGTTGCTTTCTCTTGGAATAAAATAAGCATAATTTTATTTCTGGTTTGTTGCTTTCTCCTCTCCGAAACTTGAACAAGTCACGGAGTTATGTCATTAAGGAAGAAATCTCCATCTTAAAAATAACTCAGAGATCATTCTCCATGAGGATGTTTACTGGACTACATCAAGAGATTTGTTCCAATTGCTTCCAAAGTGAAGACAAAATAATCTAGATTTATAAGAGTAAATGGAAATAAATTTGTAAATGCAAAGGAAGGGGAGCAGTAGAATGTCCCCCAAGCCATCACCCAATCAGCTAAGCAGGAAGAGACTGGGAATTCGAACTTTATGTTTTCAGAAAATCAGGTTTAAATAAGCCATATGAATATCCTCAAAGCAGAAAACATTGTATCCTATTTTAAAGCATGCCCCTGGAGATTTGCATCTTGACTTCCTGATATCGAGATAGAAATGTGTTCACTTTATTATTGTTTACGAAATTATTTCATCATCCTGACCACAAACTCCTGAGCTGTTTATTCCCTTCTTCAGATGACAGTCATTTTCCTAGGGTGACTCTAAAAATTCACTGGCGGCTATCATTTGAGTAACATGTTGAAGAACTCAGTAACACCTCATTCCTTTGGCGTGTAAAGAATTTTCTTACCAGATGAGATCACCCTGGAGCCTATGTTCTCTATGTGATAATCCCCAATGCCCTTTTAATAGACGTCCTTGCTTGAAATCTCACAACAATTATATAATAAATTCTTTCTCAGATAATTCAGCGGCAGAGAATTTACAAGCCAGTGTACAAAAGGCGCTCAATAACCTATGGGATGACACAGTTCATAGACCACAGATTGCTTGTGTGTTAAGAGATTTAGCAGAGGAGTGACGCGGGTGAGTTCTCCCTTAGAGATTACCATATGGGGCTCATCCAGTCAAGGATTGATAGTATTCAACCAACATGGGCTCGTTGTTGGGCAACATTTCAACATGGAGATCTATCAGTAAATGGAATAGCCTCCCGAGGGAACTAATGGGAGTATAATTGCTTTCCTCATTTAAAACTGAGCCAGACAAAGCCGTTGTGGAAAGAGCCATGATATTACGCCAGGGTGATGGACTGCGCGACTCACGAGGTCTCTTCCATCTCCAATTTTATGACATGAAAAATAAAGAAACACATTAAAATTAATGCATTTTAGCACATATCCATCTATCACCCCAAAATAATTCATAGCTGAAAGAAAGGGACAAATAACAATTTCTAAAATTTATTACTAATCAAAAGAAAGCACCACTCATTGGAAATAGCCTTTGAAGAATAGCTACCACCTAACTCGTGGCACCTTTGATTAACAGTTGGTGGGGGGCTGCACAGTGGGGGGTACCTCCACAGCTCCGTTTAAGAACATAGCTAGTGTTCTCGTGGAAAAAAAGGAAAAGAATTTCAACTTTTCGCAAGATTTCTGCCACTGTCATTTCATTTTTCTTTATCATCATGATATTTCACACAAAACAAGACTCAGATGTTGTTGGGTATGAAATATGTTTGGTGGTTCTCTACATGTGGGTTGGCTCAACCCTTAAGGGCCTCAGATCCTTTCAGTGTGCCCATGAGTTCAAAACTATTTTCATAAACATACAAAAAGGTTTTTTGTACTTTTCATTCTCATCCTCCAAGAAGAGGCTACCTGGTATACTCACATTTATTTGAAAAGATATCTAAGGAAATGACAATTATTTATACATATCTATATGAGGCATGATTTTTTCATATACTTGACCAAAGCAAAATACTACAATAAATGGAATTCAGAAGCATATATGTGATTCCATCTTTTGTTTATTAAGCGAAACCTTAAAGGAATTTGCAAGGCAATAAAATAACGCCGTTCTGCACACAAATTTTTCAGAAAATATACTTTCTCATTAAAATATATTTTAAGTTATCATGTAATGGCTTATTAGTGCTGCTTTTGAATAAATTAAAAAGCATGTCTATATTTTAATTTCCAGAACAGTAAACATCGGTAACTATATCCCACATAAATAGAACTTTTTTTAATTTTTCAATAATGGTTCAATAATAAATAAATACGCAGGAGTCTTTAAAACTAAGAAGTTTAAGAACTACTAACATTGAAACTTCAAACGTTCTGAACTGACTTTATGTGCCCCAACAGGTACTGGGCTATTGGTGTGAAGCCAAGTTTCTAGAATTTCGCCTATAGTTGATGGCTCCACTTTCTTACCTCCCAGCTTTTCTTTAATTTATTCCAGTGGAGGTTTATCCCAAACATCCTCACAAACTGCTTTTATGAGGCCTAACAGCCTAACCAATGCCCAAATACAGGGGGCACTTCTCACTCCTAACTTTAATCCCCCTGCCTTTTTTTTTTTTTTTTTTGAGACAGAGTCTCACTATGTCACCCTGGGTAGAGTGCTGTCCTGTCACAGCTCACGGCAACTTTAAACTCTGGGTTTAAGTGATTCTTTTGCCTCAGCCTCCCAAGTAGCTGGGACTACAGGTGCCCGCCGTAACACCTGGCTATTTCTTGTTGTTGTAGTTGTCATTGTTGTTTGGCAGGCCCAGGCTGGGTTCAAACCCGCCAGCCCCAGTGTATGTGGCTGGCACCCTAACTGTTGAGCTACAGGTGCTGCCGATTCTGCTCCCTATCCCCCAGCTGCCACACTCTCTCAGTTCCCCTCCTACCTCCCTGACCATGTTACTTTGCAGTTCTGGGCACTCCTTGCCTTGACTGAGGCTTAGTTTGTATTCCTTTAGGGCTCAGTTTTTGGTCCATTTTTCCTCTCTAATCTCTGTCCCAAGATGACCCAGTTAAACCCATGACATCAACAATTATCCACATGCAATAACTTTGTGTTTCTATTTCCAACCCTTCTAAACTCTCTCCTCCACCACCTGCAGAACATTGCCCTTTAAATACCTACAAGGCACCTCTAACCTGAGATGATCCCAAGAAAATTCTTGATTCTGCCTCCATCCATCCTTGGTCCTTTCCTTTCCTAACTTCATCAAATGACATGACAGCTGCCTCTTAATATTTGTGCCCAAACCTGAGATGTTATTAATACATCTTCTCTTTCTTTTATACCCCACATTCAATTCATCGACAAGTTCTGTGGTCTGTATCTTAAAAATATATTCCAATCTAAAAACAGCCAGGAGTGGTGGCTCACCCTTGCAATCCTCGCACTCTGGGAGACCAAAGCAGGTAGATTACTTGAGCTCAGGAGTTCAAGACCAACCTGAGTGAAAAGTGACTCCCTGTCTTTACTAAAAATAGAAAAACTAGCTGGGTTTTGGGGAAGGCACCTGTAGTCCCAGCTACTCGCTGCTTGGGGAGACTGTAACAGGAGGGTCTCTTCAGCCCAAGAGTTTGAGAATGCTGTGAGCTATGACACCACAGTTCTCTATCCAAGGCAACAGAGTGAGACTTTGTCTCAAAAAAAAAAAATCTTAGAAACAATATCTTATTTCTGTGTTCCAACCACATTGTATATTGCCAGGAATGCTTGGGTAGCTTCCCAACTCATTTTCTGCTCTCACCTCGGCCACTTTACTATCTCAACTCCATACCACACCCAGAGTAATCTGTTCAAACTGTAATCAAATAGGGCCATCCTCCAATTTTTTCCCATGACAAGTGAACTGGCCGCTCCTAAACACCTCCCCACATCTACAAACTCTCCCACTGAGTCCGTTCCATCTGCATTGGGCTGGTTGGCGTTCCTCACATGCTCCAATCCCACCCATCGGCCAGATCTTTGCAAGTTGTACTCTTCAAGATCATTCTTGCTCCAGTTCATATGTTATCTCTTCAAAGAGTTCTTATCTGACCACCCTACCAAAAATAGGCACCAATTACTTTATCCTGCTTCGTTTTCTTCATTATACTTCCCACTATCTAAAAATGCGTATTTATTTATGGCCTTATCTACAGTTTTCCTGGATCCTGAGTAGGCAGGGAGTTTGGCTTCACCACTTTTCCTTTGAGCCAGGAGCAGAGCCGGAGGCCTAGTGGGCCTGCGCGGATAATGATAACGATGGTATCGGTGCTGATACACATCTGTTTCCTTCGGTAGTTCATAAGTTTCTTCATGATAAAAACTGTACCTTATATTTTTATAGGCAGCATTGATCATGATGTTTGGAATGTAATATATATCAAAGACGTGTTTGATGAATGAAAGAAATGTTAACATTTTAGTGCTTAACGTTTATTAAATTTTCATATCTCCAGCCCAGCTGATAATCACAATAACTCTAAGCAATAAATAAAATTACTTTCCATACGTATTATGTGTAAATACATACTCTGTGTAGGTAGTATAAGAAAGAGACTATCTTTGAAAATTAACTTCTCTAATACTATATCCCATACTCTATTTTTTTTAGAAATAATGTAATAAATGAGCAGATACACTTCCTACAAGTTAAAAAAATAAATAAATAGAACTCAAATGTGTTCTTCTATTAATTATCCTACACTCTGGAGTAATAAGAATTTCTGTATACCACTGACTGCACCTCTGGGATTAGTGAATAATACAGAAATGGGGGAAAGTGCCAAAATTAAGAAACAAAAACATATTTTAAACTTTCTAAGGTTACAGTCATCACTTGGAAGGCTAAGCGGTCTAACTGAGAAAATGCATTAATTATTTTTCATGAAATTGGTATTGCTTAAAGCTAGCTGAGCCATGAAGAACATCATACAGAATTTGTTCCCAAAGTAGCAAGGAATTTTCTAAGTTTATGAAGATTCCTTTTATGTGTGCATGGGGTGGGGGAGCGGTGAACATGGGGAGTAGTAACGATGAGCATAATAAACCTCTATCCTCACACCGCCCCATTAATGGTTTTAACTTGAGCTTGTGCGTGACCTACTGAGACAGTAGCTTTCTCAGCTGAGATATGAAACATTCCTTGCCTGTTTAGATCATCAAAGACAGTCTATGTTCAGAAACTGAAAAATCCATTTAGTTTTTCTCATAAAATTAATCTCTCAGAGATAGCTTTGCCAATGATGGTACAAAGCATCCTGTCTGTCGGAGGGAGGGGAGTAGGGTCTTGCTTACGTCAGGGGGACCATATGTGAAGACGTAGCAGATACAGCAGGAGTCTTTTTGCCAACCGAGAATTTAGGAGACTATGACCTGGAGTTGAGCCAGAGAAACAGTGTTACCCATGTTTAATGTGTTGTTATGATTTTTGCATCGCATATTTTTTTCTTTTGATGATTTCCCAAAAATTCGTATTTTGTTCCAGCGTGTTCGCTTTTGGGGAAATACAGATAAGATGAAATCTCTTGGGCTCAGCCAGCCTTGTGCAGGTTGGACAGGCTTCTGGCTTCAGTTTGGCTTTAACATTTGTTCTTTGTACACGAATTTAGGAGCCCTTGAGCATTTGGTGCACTTGAAACAAATCAAACAAGTAATTTGAGTTCATCTGCCTGCTACCCAGATTCTTTGATAGAAAGTCTATGGTTTTTAAAGTAAAAGCATTTGTGTCCTCTGTTGAAGTCTTGTGTTACGTGTCTCCATAGCCTTAGAAATAGGATTTGAGAAGATTATCGAAGTGGTTTGTTTTCCTTGATATCTTAGGAGTGCCGAGGAAGAGAAACAGAAACAGGATATTCTGTTCCACAGTGTGGAATAAATTACAACTTTATGTAACATTTTTATAAATTTTAATTCAAAAATTATCCACAAATCTAGCTTACTTATAAGAAACAAGTTTTCAAAAGATATTTACTGTTAGGAAGACATTGCTGCAAAATACTGAGCAGAATCGGGGAGACAGGAATCTGACTTCAAAGCCATCCTTAGTCTCCACTTCCCTCCCCTAACTCTCAGCTCCACCCCAAAGCATGTCTCTTTTTAACCTCTGAGATTTCATGCAGGCCTGGAGTCTGGCTCTGACTGGAAGGCCGGAAATAGCTCATCTGCAGCATCCAGAGAAGGTTAAAAAACAATCCAAATCAAAAAAAGTTGTGTGTGTTTTTTTATGAATCTGATACTTTACAAAGTTTATTTGGAAGAAAGGTTGGATTGTGTGTTTTGTTTGTTTTGTTTTAAAACTGCCTGTTCCCAAAAGGATGATGAGCATTGAGTTGAAATGAGGACAAGTTGGCTGTCAGCCTGAAAGCTCTTCCTTTGTTGCACCCAAAGGGAATTAGAGAAGGATTTGGAATTCTATAGATCTTTAGCATGGAGACCATGGGTGGAGGCCGGGGCAGAACGTTCAGCTGATGGTTGCTCATTAAATGCTTGCTGAGTGACCTTGACTGGACAGACTACATTATAGAGGTGGAAACAATACCCCATGAGATAACCCCAGAGCAGGAGGGAAGTATCTGGAAAAGCTTGCTAGGAACCAGAGATAATGGTTTGGAGCATATTTACCCCTGAAAGAAATAAGGTTAGCCAACCTGGAGATCAGGATAAAGGAGGTATACTCTACCTTTGATTCCACTTATAACGAGGGGGCACAACTGATGGAGGAAAAGGTAAAGTAGTTCTGTTAAAAGTCAAACCATTGAGACATTTTTAACTCAGTGATTAACAAAAGATTTCCAACTGATGAGTTTTATTTCATCTTCCTTTAGAATGAAGCGTGTGTGAACATTAGTCTTAATCATTACAGAGTTAGGGAATTTGGCTCCCTCACTGGCTTAGTTGGCTGGGTCAGTTCCTATTTACACTGGACTATTTATTAGTAGCCCCCATTTTTACTTTCAAAAGAGTGGAAGTTTGGATGACAAATAATATGGTCACTCCATGACCAAAGACTTGCAAGATTTCAGATGATTTCTAGTAATATATTATAACGTGATAATTAAAGAGTCACTGACAAGCCTCATAAGACTAATTGTACCAAAAACTTCTTAAAGAGCCAAACAGGGCAAGCAATAGTGCCTCAGCAATTAGCCATAGTTAAGGACAAACCCACAACAAATCAACTCTGTCACGAGGCTGCCAAACCAAGTTAATAAGTTATCTTAAAATTATGAAACTTGAAGTCTAATGTCCCAAGCCAAGAACGATGCTATTTCCTTCTGTGCTTTCAAATTGCACCGCTGAGTTGTCTTTCTTTCTAAGCTTACATCTTCAGAAGCATTAATAATTTGAAGCACATTCAGAAAACAACAACCAGAATGCAAACATTTTTGGAAGCCAGAGAAAAAGAGATATTTGTTGAAAGAAGAAAGTTACCCCAAAGGGAATCAGGCTGGCAAATCCTGCTAAATGTCTGCAAATACTTGAAGACCTATCATAGGAAGATGAGAACTGATTTATTCTTTAGATCTTGTTAGTGTCATAAAGTTATGCAAAAATAAAAATCTATTCAATGTAAGTGATAACTTTTTAACTAAGAAAATCTTCCAAAAGTGGAACAGAATATCTTTGGAGATAACAAACATTAATAGAGGTGTTTAAGTGGAGGTCAGGTGATATCTTACTAAGGATGTAGGATAAATTATGCATCACATAAAACTAGCATTAAAGAACTCAGAAATTCTTCCAAACTCTGTGTACTATCTTCTAATGAAATAATGAGCAGGTGATTCAGGAAAACCCTCTAACATGGTATTAATCCCCATCATCATGTCTATATTGTGACGGGTCTGTGAATTCTTCACACTGTCACTTCTTTATAGTAATTATAATTACATTAAGCAATTATTCTTTCTCAGTCTACCAGTACATTGTCTAGGCCTCATGAACTCCTTAGAAATATAAATTTCACAGCAGGCCCTACCCAAGCTATACTTAATGAAAATCTCTAGGGAAGGCGTCCAGGCAGCCATCCATATTCTGGAGTGGTCTACAATCTGAATCTGTCCACTCATCAGCACTTCACATTCACTGGGAACCTACTTTTGGAGTAGTCCCACAATTCTTTCAGGGAATGATCCATTTTTCTCTCCACTTCTCTTCATCTTTGAGTGTTTAGGAGCATTCAAAATCTTTGTCTTCAATATCAGAGATCCTTTCTTCTGCCTGCTCCATTCTATTACTCAGAGATCCTATTCTATTTCTCAGATCCTTGAGGGAAGCAAATTCTTTCTCAATTTGTCAAAATCTTTGGTGATTTTGCCTTTGAATTCATTAAATTCTTGAGACAACTTTTGAATTACTTCTTTTACTTTACTTCCAACTTTACTTCTATTCTAATTCCAACTTACTTCTTTTCTGTTAATCTTATTTGCAGTCCAAATTCTGAACTTGATTTCTGACATCTCAGCCATTTGTTTATGAATGGGATCTTCTGTTGCATCTCCTTTGTTATACCTTGGGGGAATTGATCTACTCTGATTATTAAGGCTGCCAGAGTTTTCCGTTGATTTCTTCCTATGGTTATTTTTCACTATTTGGCTAGAGAAGCTGATAAGGTGAAATCGGATCAGGGGCTCCTGAGGTTGTAAGTTAACCAGTCCTTTACCAAAAAGCTGGGACAGGTGACTGTGGCTTTTCCCATACAGCTTTACAAAGGTCCTATTCCTTAATTCAGCCTGAGTTCCTGTGAACCTACTTGGTATAATGGGGCTAGGTGACTCTGTCTTGAATTCAGCTAGTCTCTATCCAAACCTAGTGAAGCAGTGACTTTGGGTTGAAATCTCAGGTGTGGAGAAATACAAGCAACTAAGACACCCCACCCCGCCATAAGCACCAACTAAAAGAGGAGACTCAGACACTCCCACTTTAACGCAACCAGGGCACAACCTTGGAGGGTCCCCAGGTGATGGGCCCAGGTCAAGAGGTCCAAACCACTTGTTCCAGTCAGCACAAATGCAGTAAAATAGGAGAGTTAAAAAGGTCTCTAGCAACTAGACAGCAGGGGTCCATTGGTAGCTCAAGTATGACTAGCTCCAGTGCTCTGTGGAATCAGAAAGGTCTACCCAGCAAAAGAGTGAGTCCAGGCGTTCTGGTGCCTCCTTCATCACATTGCTCCTCCATCACACCTGGTCTCTGGTAACCCCATGGAGCTGTCGCCCTGTTTCCTCCAATGAGCCAGTGTGCCAGGGATTTGTACCTGCTGGAGTCGAATGGGAGTTAGTGTCTCCTTGGCCAGGCTGCCACACTCAGCCACCAACCAGCAGGGGAAGCTGGAGTCTGACTACTTCAGGTGCTCAGTGGAAACTGGGGAGTGTTCCACCTGAGTTTGTTACAAGCCAGAGGTTAACAAAGCAGCAAATGTTCTTCTCCTTTCTGGCTGTGCCTCTGCTCCAACTACACTGCTCCTCTGATACACCTGCAGGGCGAGGTATGGCTCCCTCTGACAATCCACAGAATTGAGAAGCAATCTTTCCAAAATTTGATCCAGGTGGGATCACTCTACTATTGCTGATGCTATGTAGCAGGTGCCTCTACACAGGTTTCCGAGCCTCTGCCTACCACTGATTTGCACTTTCACAGAACCAGGCCAGACACCCTCCCCACTTGCCTTTATTTACTGCTACTAGATTCACTGTTTCATCCCACATGTGTGGCTGAGGCCCATGTAATACCCAGTCCTAACAAAGAACTGTGGATATGCCAGTCTTTGCAGGGGTTGAACTTCTAGACCACCAGGCGAGGAGAGAAGAGTGGACTGGGAATTCAAAATGGCAGGGAAATTATTTGTTCAACTTTCATGCCAGGCAACAGAATGCCCAGGCTCACAGCAGGGTCTCTCTGGAGAAGGAGTCTCAACCTCCAGCAACTCCCTCCCATGGAGTAAGATAAGAGGTCTTCAGTTCACTGCTTGCTTATAGAGATCATACAGCAAGCCATTCTCTTGGGGGAGGGATGGACACTCATCCTCTTTGGGATGGGTTCTGTACCGAAAATCCTTCCTTGGTGTTGCAGTTTACCTCAGCAGAGATGACGTACAATTATCAATCTTCTCCCTCAGCTCAGCTCCTGACCTTCAGCTATATTGGGTTCTTTCTGGCCATTATCTCTCCCTCTGGATGGGAGCTTCTGTTGAAAGCTGGCTCCAGTTGACCATCTCCCCCCCCCCCAATTTTTTTTTCTAATCCAGAGCTCAGAGAAGTCCTGGGAAGATTCCTATTGACTTAACTTTTATTACCTGTCTATCCCCAGAGAGCTGTGGGTGCCAGTCTCATTCTGGCCATGTGGACTAACCAAATGATTGTGTAAGGATGGCTGGACACCTATATGCCTACTACAGTGGATAATACACTGAACCAAAAAATAGAAGGAAATTACTATCATTTTCTATCTCATTCTCCAACAAGACGGCATTTTTCATGATAACTCTAAATAGTAACTGACCCCAGCTATAAGGTCATTCTATAAATTTGTAATGTATGTCAGAAACCATGGCAGTGTATCAAGAAAATCCATAATGTGTTAATATAACCCAGTAGGCTTCTTCGGTTTTGGATAGGACCTACATTTTCAGAAGCGTGAATAAATTGAAGCACATTCAGAAAACAACAACCAAAATGGAAACACTTCAGGAAACCACAGCAAAAGAAGTATTGTTGAAAGAAGAAAAAAATGTTACCCAAAAGGAAAGCAAGCTGGCAAGTCCTGCTAAACGTCTTCAAATATTTCTACCATATGAAGGTGAAAACTAACTTATTCTTTAGATCTTCATGTTAGTGTAATAGATAAAAGTTAAGCAAAAATAAAATCTGTTCAATGTAAGTGACAATTTTTTAACTCATAAAACCTTCCAAAAATGGAACAAAATATCTTTGGAGATAATAAGAATATCACTGTGCATTATTTATAGTTTCCCATTAGATCATAACACCTATTACCCTAACTTGAGAATAGAAGTGATAGAAGTGTCTCTTCATGTTTCACTATTCTGGTGTCTCTCCCAAGTAGCTCATTAATATGTTTGAGTTGCTGATCTAGATTAAAATGTTCCTTTCATAAAAGATAACAATGAAAGTCTACATACAGTATAAATATCAAAGGTATAAATCACACATAATTAAGGTGAAAAGGACTTTTTCTAACCCCTAAGGTTTGGGATTTAACTCCCTGGTCTAAAGCCAACAGATGCTGAGTACATAATGTCTTATTATAAAATCCTCAAAAACTAAGGTCAAGATTTCATTCAAATGAAATTATCACTTCTTAGAAGTTCAGTAGATTTTATTTAACTCACTTTCTTGATTTTCCCAAAACTGATTAATTCCCTTTCCAGTCGCCTTTCTAGTTCCCCCATGCCTACCACCTTTTTATAAATTCCTTTGATTGGTTCATTAAGTTAACAGCTAGTTCTTGCCCTGAACATCAGGCTCTTAGGAGAACCCTGGTTAGCTTCTCCCTCAACAACTTAATTGGGAACTGGGGAATTCTGAGCTACTCTCATTTCAGGGACCTTTAAAAACCCCCACAGAAAAGAGATTTTAATAGGCTTAAGTACCTGCTATCAAAGAGAAGTTAGATATTTCTGTCCCATACAAGAAAAATGTCACAAAAGTATTTCAACTTCTACACATCCTCTCCAAAACAGTAGTTTGTCATTAACAAACTAGATAGAAGATGCCTTTATCCTTCAGAGAAAAATAGAAGTGAAGAGAAAAAAGAAGGGAGGTAAGGAAGTTTCCAAAGTGGCGTAATGAAGGTTTTCAAGACAAATGTTCAGAAATGGAATAGTTAGCAATATGATTATCATCAGCACAAATAATTAGCTGGAGCAATTTATACTGTTATATGCTGTATAATCAGAAAATCTTCCATTAGATTTTTATAGAATATTTTACCATAATCACCTAAATAGAAAGTAATATCTAACCATATAACTTAATAAATGCTATTCAACCCTTTGATATCACTTAATGTATCTGCCAAACAATTATTCTTCCTAGATAATTGGTCTTGCTGAAAAACGTGGGGCTGCCAGGGTAAATGGTTTCCTGTGTATGTGGAATGAAATACTAATATCTCTTCCTCTTGCGGCTACCTGCAGTTCCCTAGGGAACAGACTTACAAAGAGAATTCTTTTATGCAGGTGGTGAATATATTTTCCTTTAATTTATTTGGAAAAGGTCGAAGTCAAGGAGGGGCCTTTTTTTTCATTGATCCATTTCCTGTATTTAATTATTTGACACAGTTGACTCATGGCTATGTAATTATCTTTTGGAGTGTTTAACATTAATGTAAAATGGTACTGTATTTCTAAGCCAAATGGAATTTTTATGAGGCCATACAACCCTTCTTGGCTTTACTTTTTATTTAATGGTCATGCTGTAGCAAACAGCAATGTGCAATATGAACAGTTAAACTAGTCTCTTAATTATTGCATCTGGTTTACCATATCCTGCCCATCTAGTATGTTTTAATTGAAGGGCAGAAAAGATCTCTGGTTGATCATTGATGGTTTTAAATTGGCACATAATGATAATACTGAGTTCTGGAGGGAGTTCTTCCTAAATCTCAACATATGTCTTTATGTTAAACAATTAAACCACATCTGGAAAGAGAAAGCAGATCAGTACATTCCTCAGTGGATTCTATGAAAAAAAAAAAAAACTGATTCGGTGGATTCAATACTTGTTACCACAGAGAGAGAGAGAGAGAGAGAGAGAGATAACCTTGAACTAAAGAGAATTTGCAGATTTTTTTTATTTAAAATGAACAGGTGTTCGAAAGAAAATTCCCACAATGAAATAAATAGTTTTATATCAGCAAGGGCATTTAAGAAATAATGAGGAGATTTCATGCATTTTATGCAAAAGCACCAGAGGGAATTAGTAACAGAAGAATATAAAGATCTTATTTCAAGAAAGTATATTATTAGGATTTGCCAAGTCCCACGTACAAGTTAGCTGAACAAGAACCCACTTAGCATTTAAAAGAGAATCTAAATTACGTTTAGAAAGGGTTAACATGCTCTTTACATTGCCTGAGGCAAATCAAACTGGAAGTTACACTTGGGTGCATATTTCCAGCAAAGAGTTGAGGGGAATGTTCCCTGGACACAATGTTGGTTCAGGCCAGTAACACTATCCCCACTTCCAGCCTCCCACCTTGGATCCTTCCAACACACTCCCCTGGAATGCCAAAAGAGAAGTCTCCTCAGAATGGGCTTTTATGCCAACAATTTCCTGCTAAAAATCATGAATGACTTCCCACTTTTTGCTTTTAAGAAATAGACCCTAATTAATGCATCTGACAGTCAACCTCTCCATAATCTCTTTTAACAGTATTTTCCCAGGCTTATTTTTCTACTATTCCTCATAGGAATCCTCTGTTGTAGCCTAACTAACTTAATCTTATTTTCCAAACACCTTTTATACTTTCCTCTTTCAGGGCATTTTTTTTTTTATCCAGGAGTCTTCTCTTCACTCTTAACTGAAATCTCTTTTCAGTTTGAGACCCAATGAAATGGCACCTCTCTAGCAAAATGGTTTCCAACCATTCCAGTCTAAAGACATCCCACCCTCTTCTGGGGTTTACTCCCCCAATACTCATGTTTATGCCGTTCATTTACCATTTCTTGATTTAGTTCCATTGTTTGTTTCACGTGCAAATGCCTTAAGCACCCAAGTAGACTATATACTTTCTGCAGCCCAGACTTTTGGCTTTCCTATAATTGCTCCATATTCTTTCATGTGAAAGATTTACCTTTTAAAGAAATTGATAATTCCAAAAAGTTGCATTAACTCCGGAAATTAGAGCCTACTTTGAAGGTAAACAATTAATGTGAGCTGTCTACTGTATTATTAGTTTGCTATGGTGGCTACGGTAGAGACCGGTGGCTTAATCCATAGAAATTTATTGTCTCACCCTTCTGAAGTCAAGAAGTCCAAAATCGAAGTGTCAGATAATTTGGCTTCTTCTCCGGGGCTTTCAGGTGGCCCCTTCTCTTACAATGTGCTCACGTGGCTCCATGCACATCTGTCCCTCAGGCCTCCCTGTGTGCCCTAATTTCCACTTTTTATGAAGGATACAAATCAGCTCAAATTAGAGCCCACTCCAATGACCTCATTTTAACTCAATTACCTCTTTAAAAGCTTTACCTTCAACTACAGTTACATTCTAAGGTACTGGGGATTGCAGCTTCAATGGGGGCTGGGGGACACAATTCCCTCCGTCACCTCTACTATCCAAAAGTCCTAGTTGTTTATTCTATTGTGCCTTCATCCGTATTCTAAAATAGTTGCACTTGTTAAAAGTTACAAGTAGAGAGACTGAGTTTAATGGCTCCCAACACAAAATCAAAAGCTTAGACTTTGAATTCTAAATCTGAACATCGAGAATTTTCATTCTTTCCCCTTTTCCAGATTTATAACAGTTCCATATTTGTTCATACAACTCTTGCATTCACGTTTTTCCCTTCAATCCCTAGGACCCCAATCTTACTTTTAGAAATCTTGAAAATCAGAATGTAAATGATTAATGTGTCCATTAAGAGTTCTTCAGTTGCAACCAATAGTAACCCAAACTAAACTTTCTGAAATATAAGGGGAATGGTGTGCTTCACATTAATTTGAAAATAAAAATGAGAATAGGAAATCAGGTTTGGATCCGTCCAGAAGTTCAGATGATGGAGCCAGGATCTGGTTTCTCTCTGGCCTTCCCATGGCTTTGCCTCTTTGAGGTGGCTGCATTTTCTGACATTACTTATCTTGTAGTATTGAAAAAATGGCTCTAGTGCCTTAGCCTATGTATTTCCACATTTTATTCTAATGAAAAGAGAAGTCAGTGTTGTGTCCAGATCATGATTCCCCCAATTCAGGACTTTTCCTTGCTCCAACACCTCTAGATATGTTGCTGTCCCTAAAGCCATCCCTATGGAGAGAAACCATGAAGTGGGTGGCCAGACTTAGGTCATAGGTACACACCTCAGAAGTGGATATGGGGCTCCTCTGATACACAGAGACTCAGTGTAGAAAAGAAATGATTTCTCAAAAGGGAAATTAGGGTTCTGTTAAGAAAAGGAGGGGGACTAGAGACATGAGTCAAAATTTAGCAAACACTCGCAACATACAAGCTTTAATCTGCTGCACCCTTTGATGGTGGGGGTAAGGAAGTAACCAACAAGAACTCATTAAAGCATCAAGGCAGAGAAGATTTTGAACAAAGGTCCTTCCTCGTATTCCTGAAATTATATGGATCCACATAGAAATCCTCCCTGTTTGCCTCTGATTAGCACCACTTAGAAGAACAAATTTATTCAACTTCCTGGTGCCCCAGTTTTCTTGGTGTCTCTCTCTAAAAGCCAGAGTCAGGATTAGGACTGGAATTCAAGTTATTGAGGACGCCTTATAAAAAGAAAAAGCAATTTGAAAATGGAAAGCCACATTCAAACTCTTATTAATAATTGTGTCTCTGCTGAGCACATGTAGAGACAGATAATTAGAATCACATAAAGAGCGGCCTCTAATTGGATCCAGATGTGAAGGAGTCGACAGCCAGCCACTAAAGGAGAACTGTACAAAACAACCAGGAAACAAATGGAATTACAATGCGGAAGTTTATGAAGAATGATGGGCTGAGTGACTATAAAGCCTTTCAGGCAGCTTTTAGTCACACACTTGAAGGAATTTATTGTTGTACTGAGCATTATTACAGAGCAACATTGTCAAAAACCAGTGGTGTTCCCTGAAGAAAGAACATGACATGGGACCCAGCGTCCCCAGCAAGGGCATTTTAAAGATTTTTAACTGTTCTAGAGATGCCACCCTTTTATTCTTCAGCGAGGTTGAATATTAATTCTATGGCATTAAAGATGAAACTCCATAATTTTTCGATCTCCAGTTGATGCTCATGCTTAGTAGGGAGGTTCTGTAAACACTGCTAAAGGCCTATTTTGTCCCCACTTACTATAGAAAATCTAACTAGGTGTTTGTCCAACTTGGTTCTAAATGGATGTTCCCAATCCATCTGTAACCATAACCAGGATTTAGAAGGAGACAAGTCACCATCAAAACCACTTATTTTATGGCATCAGAATCCATAAATGCAAATACATACATTCACATGACTTGAGACAGAAAGGAATTATGCTGACCTTATGAAACATTTTAATCCTGAGATCTATTTTCTTCTTGGCCATCCAATAGCCATTTTCAGAGTGGAAAAAGAACATTCTAAACAGATGAAAGAGTAAAGACTTTTTGAGTTTGAGAATTTGGGAAAAAAAAAAAAAAAACCTAGTGTGGCTGAACTGCAAAGATAAAAAAGAAAGTGATAGACCAGGGACAGGACAAAGCCATTATTATAGATGTATGGATTATTCATAGCTTTTTGGCTTGAATAAGTGAACTATAGTACCATTTTCTAAGAGCTGTGTGAGAGAGAAGGCAGGCATACATTTTAGGGGAGAAAAGGGTTTTGTTTTGGATATGTCAAGCTTGAGATGTCTTTGAACTACTCAACTTGAAAATGTCTAGAGATGGGAAAAGAAGTCTTGGCTAAAGACATAAATTTAGAAACCATCAGTATAAAGATGGCATTAAGATGCAGAGAAATCGATGAAGTCATCTACTGAGAAAGAACACAGAGAGGCCAGCACGAGACAAGGGGACATCACAAAGGAGGCTCAGCAGGAGGAGCTCGTGCCACAGGAGACAGAGGAGAAGAACATGGCAACAGAAGTCAAAAGAGAGGGCACAAAAAGGGGGAGATGGAAAATTGCTGTGCCCAAGAGGACGAAGAATTGTCCCCTGGATTTAGCAACATGGTAGTCACTGACTAGAGGTATCATGATGGACAATCAGTCCATCTTCAGTGAGTCGATGAGTAAATTGGGTGTGATGCAAGAGCACCAGGACAATCACGACGCTGTGAAACAGAAGCCCCGCGACGCTGTGAAACAGAAGTCCCGCGAGGGCAGGGATCTTAGGTTTGGTGCTTCTTTGGGTTCCCCAATGTCTAAAATATTATGAGACATTAGTAAAGCAGGTGTCAAACAAATAATTGTTGAATAAAAAGGTTATAAGCTGCAAATGTTCAGCTCACATGGGAGATTTTTTTTTATCAGCTCATATGTTGGCACTGAGCCACCCAATAGAAGAATTCCTTCAGTGTTGGAATTTTGGCAGGAGAATGACAGACAAAAACGGGGTTTTCAATGTCCAGTCATAGCAATGGGCTTTAGAAACTGGGCAGACCATAGGCAAAAAGAGGCTGATGGGTGAAAAGAAAATGCTAGGGGATGAGAGATCTCCATGGTGTCAGAGAATACTGGCATTGAGGGGAGTTGTGTGATATGGAGAAAAAAAATGGTTTTATCCGATAGTGGAGGATTTGAAGTCAATATTTCAAAAGTGCTGTGATTTTTTAGGCATGGTCCTGGGTTTCTCAGTTTATCTGTATGGATGCCCAACATGCAGAGTCACCTCAGGATCTGGAAGAGAAAAAATTGCTTTGATCCAGAAACTTTGATAAATACAAATGAACAGAGGGGTCAGTAGATGAAAGCAAGGAGCTGACGAAGAGGGTAGAATAAGTAAATATCACACCCTTCAACTGAGTGATGTCGGGGTGGAGGGAGAGAGAGAGGGCATATAAATGCCAACAGAGAGGATGTGCACCCACCTCACCCCTAGTCCCAGAGAGATGTGAACAATGAGGAATGACTGCTGAGATCAGGCTGGCCCTGAGGACGCCACAGAGAAGTCGTGTCCTCAAGAAAAAGACAGAAAAGTGATAATAAAAGGACAGCTCCAAGAAAAGCTGGAGAATAAAGAAGCATTGACCAAAGAGCAGCAGTCCCAGAGCACAGAGGAGAAGGGCTGGAGGAAGAGGGGAGAGAAGGTGGCTGAGTGAGAATGAACCAGGGTGTGATGCTGATGACGACGGGGGCCGGGGAGAGTGAACCTGCGGTGGGGGCTGCAACGGTCGGGATGAGTAGCCAGATCTCAGTCATCTCTAAAAGGAAGTATAGTCCTATAAATGTGGCCTCTATTGTTTTTCTTCTGACCATGGCACACACAAAATGCCACGTACAGGCTGGCAGGGCCTCTGATGCAGCTGGGTGCAGTGACGTGGCAGGTTCTAAGGTATATTCAGTGGGTAATGTTGTTTTGGCAGCACTTTGTGAAGTTTCACTTCACAGTTTCTGTAGGTAAAGAATCCAAGGCGATTCTGGCTCAGGTCCTCTTCAGACGGTGCAATAAAACTGCCGGCCAGGGCTGGAGTCATCCGGAGTGGAGGAGGATCCACTTTCAAGCTCACACACAGCCTTGTTGGCAGGGGTCAGCTCCCTGCTGACCACTGGCCAGATGCTTCAGTCCCTCACCATGTGGGCCTGACTGTCCCAACAATATGGCACATGATGTCCCCCAGAGAGGGCAATTCAAGAGACACAGATCAAGACAGAAGCCAAAGTCTCGTATTACCTAACATTGACACACCATTACGTTTGCCACACTCTATTGGTCACCCAGACCGACCCTATTACACTGTGAGAAGGGACCACACAAGGCCATGTACCAGGACACGGGATTATCGGCAGATTTCTTGGAGGTGGAACCCTACAGTCCACCCTCTCTGATCCTTAATGATTCACATCCTTCCCTCTCTCAAAGCCCCCCAACGCCTTATCACATTACAACATAAAGTCAAAGTCTAGAATTTCTTCATTTAAATCAGATACAGGGACAATAAGGCTAGACACAGATTTTGCTCCATAACTATAGCAAATCAGTACACTTCCCCTTATCTATAGATTTTAAACTAAATAAATGGGTGCATACCTGTCCCCTCAAAACACTTATCACATAGTAAGAAGAGAGGAATAAGATAGCCAACAGAGAATTCCCATTCAAAAATTCCTATTCCTATTCAAAATAAGAGACACACAGAAGTCACTAATCCATAGCAGTTCTAAAATCAGACTGGCAAATGTTACAAGTTCCCTCATTGGGACTTAGTAACATCTGCCCAGGGTAGTTAGGACTTAGTACCGCATCTGCCCAGGGTAATTAGGACTTAGTACTGCATCTGCCCAAGAGTAGTTAGGACTTAGTACTGCATCTGCCTGGGGTAGTTCTCCATAGCCTTTAACTCAGTCATTAGGGTTTTTGGTTTAGCAAGAGAACTTCCTGATGTTTTCCAGGAAGCTTCTACAACAAAGCTCACAGCCTCACACATTACAATAAGAAAAGAAAATTAAAGCCTTCTGATGGGTTTTCTGCCATTCCACAGCCACCCCTTTTCCTTTACTTTTCTTCTGTTACTATAGGTGCTTACCTTGTCATAGGGAGAAAAAAAAAAAACTGATGAAGAAGCCCTGGAACACTGTTTCAATTTTTGAGCTTATTAATTCTTATCTTCAAGTAAGATTTAGCCTGGGACATTGCCTGCCTCCCAAGATGTGGAGAATGTTATAAAGACAGGAAAATCTCCTAAGGGTCTACTAACCAAAGTTCTGTGTCCTAATCTTAAAAATCCAAGAGCCATCACCACCAGATGGGAGAATGGGTCCACTTGTTAGCAGTAAGAAAAGAAATCTGGAGATGAAGCTGTCAGATGGCAATTGCCGGATACCACTCCACTGACTTCCATGGGCATTCTCTAGACAGTGCTTACCCAATACCCCATTTTCTTACGTTCAGGACACAGCTCAAAATTCATTGCAGCAACAAACAAAAGTAACAAACAAACAGACAAAATAACAGTATAACAAAAGAGCAAAAGAAGCACAGAAATTATGTTCTATCCCTCAAGCTTAGTACCTACTACCATCAGGGCCTTAGACAAAATTACAGGATCGATCTTCGTTTTTCCAATACATTGGAGATGTTTGATATTCAGATAACCATTATCCATTCTAACTCTAGGCTCTTCAAGCATCTTTCTCTACTCACAAAAATAAGTTTTTCTTTTCTATCGACAAGTATCCAAACTCTCTCCTTTGTCAATGCTTCGGCCCATCCACTGACCTGTCTTAATTTGCCCCATATTTGTCACCTCTAGTGGAGTTTCTGGATTTGTTTTATGGTTAATTTAATAACTTCATTTGTCTAATGAATACAATTTCAAAACCCATCTTTCTTTGGCATTTAAACAACAACTAAAAATTCATTAAGTACTTTCTCTTGATTTAAACTATTACTATCTACAGTATATGTGGCATGGTTGATTTTTTTAAATATTGCAAACACTTCAAACAACAAATAAAGCATATACAAATAGTTATAAATCTAATTAAATAAATGTCAACATCATGAGTCAAATTTATTTCTTGATTAATTTCTTTACTTTTATACCTTTCTAGAATAACTACTAATTATAATTTGTTTCCAAGGTTTCAGGTTCCAAAATAAAAAGAAAGCCATCTTTGACCAGTTGAGTGAAGGTACTTTGATTGTAGATGAATTGATTGTTGGCCAGGGCTGCATTAAGACTATCAGTCCCAAAGCAAAGCAAACCCAGGCCTCTGGTCCTCCAGTTAAGTTTGCTTTTACACCTGTTGGTGAATTTTACTTGCTACATCTTACAAATTCAAAGGCCTCACGTTTCACAGAGGCTTGACTTTTTTGCAATGTTATTACTCTACCTAAGAACATGCATGCTTAACTTTTATTTGGTGAGCATTACAAAACCTATTTATTCCACTTTAATGAAATGTTTATTTAGACTTGTCATTATGAAAAACCGAGTCGATCTGTCAGAATAATTAAAAATTTCTGTTTGCCTTATAATAGTTCTTGAAATTAGCAGGACCACATAGAAATGTTATCTCTAAGAAATGAGGGCCTGAATCCATATGACCACATCATCTCGAGCATATTTGTTTAATGCATTAGCTGATAACACACTGTCCAACCCCTTCCCTTTCTGTCTACGTATATTTTTTTCCTTTTATTAACCATCTTTTTAAATTTATAAAGAGTAAAATTGACTCTTTTGGGTCCTTAAAGTTCCACTACCCCTAAATCACTTCACATTGCAGCCAACCCTTTCTCCCACGTCCAAGACCCTGGAAACCACTGATCCGTTTTCTGATTCAACATGTCACATAAATGAATTCATACAGCCTGTAGCCTCTGAGCACTGGCTTCTTTCACACAACACAGCTCAGCATGTGGCATTGCACGTATCAGTCATGTGTTCCCTTTCAATGCTCAACAGTATTCTAATCTTTTGACAGCCAGGTTGTCCATTCGCCTATTGAAAGATATTTGAGTTGTTTCCACCTTAGGTCTTTATGAATAAAGCCACTGTAAGTTTGTAATGTAGGTGTTTGTGTAAATTTAAATGTTTATTTCTAACGCCTGACACTGGTCTTGAATATGTCACATCTTTTTACTTTATTTTTTGCAGTTTTTGTCCAGGGGTGGGTTTGAACCCGCCACCTCTGGTATATATATGGGGCTGGCACAATGCTACTCCTTGAGCCACAGGCACCACCCCACATCTTTTAACTTTAAAAGAAACTGCTAAGCTGTCTCCAAAGTGGCTATACTATTCTGTGTTCTCACTAGCAATATAGGAGAACTCCAGTTACTGCAGCCCTTCAGGTATGTATAATAGTATGTCATGATCGTGTAAACTTGCGTTTCCTAACGCCTAGTGGTAGTTAGCATCCTTTCATGTGAAACTCTTTGGTATTCGAAGCCCATTAGGATTGAGCTTACTGGTCAATGCTAACCATCGAATACTCAGCACATAGCACCGGGCATTAATATCAATTTTCAATAAATATTTTTGATGCAAGAATGGCAGAAACAATACATTCAAGAAAAAGTTGTAAAACCTAGTCTTTATTTCAGGTCTTTCTAGCCATGGTGCCATACAAGTTGGAAAAAATAAGATAGGAAACAAAATGAATGCCTAAATCACAGGGATCCCCTCCTTCAAGGCAGAGTCAGGGAAAAGAACAAAACCTTGGACCCAGGATATGGTCCCTGAAACCACATCAGAGGAGATTAGTGCCAGGCCCCCCAAATAAGGAGGTTCACATGGAAACCAATCTTCCATGCAACATAAACATAAACTTCCCAGTTTATGGGGACCAGACAAGTGCAAGTCCCCCTCTTCCTCCCCCTCTTCCTTCTCCTCCTTCATGTCCTCCAGCTTGCTTTTCTCATCCAGCATGTCTTTGATGAGAAAGACACAAACACTTACTGAACAATCAGTGTGCCAGCATTGTTCAATAAGTACTTTGCACAGAGTATGTCATAGAGTCTTGACAACAGCTCTAATTCTGTCTTATCATGGGAGCCCATGCCGCTCTATACAGCCACCTGCTCAGTGAGATTTCCTGGCGGATCTCGTCAAGCATCTTTTATTCTGGTTTGCCCATTTCCTTGGACAGGAGTGCTCAAGGCCAGCCTACTGCATACACCAATTAGGTGATGGGATTTCAGAGAGCCTGGGATGACCCAGATGCCCTAAATTCTCCCTGACACAATGATTCATACAGATCTCATTGTTATAAGATTTGGGTTTCTGTTCATTTGCAAGGTTACCAAAGAAAGGTAATGTCTTAAGTGCTTATGAAGTCAGCATAGGTGGAAAATATCTGAGAGCAGGTTTTAATTACAGTAGGGGGAAAAGACACATGAGAAAAGATGCACAATAGGAAGACAGCTGTCATGAAAGACACAGTGTTTGGAATGTATTTAGTGAATAAATTAATAAACAAAAGATAACCTGGAGCCACCTCGAGGGTCTAGCCCACCTGAAGTCTGGCTTTGCTGTGTTCAACATTCTCCCCAGCCGAGCGACAGAAGGAAGGAGTCTCCAGCCATCAGTGCTCCCCTTCTCCTTCATCAGCTGGGAAACACTGCTGTTTGGGGGCGCTCAGCCAGTGTGAAAGCTAAAACAGCGATGGACAGGTGATCCATTACTTCCATCGTCTTTGATTCCACTGAGTGGAGCACAGCACTGTTCAAAGAGACCATCCAACGACTTGGAGTAGTTTGAGATTCCAACATACTTTTCCTCCAGCACTTTCCTCTTAGTTTTTGTTATCAAATATGACAAAGTAAATCTAATTTGTAGCAAATATTAAAACAGAGGGTTAAAGAAACACATCAGCCAGCTGGACTCAGTCCTTCACCCACTTCATTCTGTAGGGTGTAAGGGTCAGGTCTGTCACCCAGAAGGGAGAGATCTGCTGTCTGTACCCATGTGGGTGTGCATTTCACAGCCTTGCTTTGTCCCCCCGGGTGCACACTCCCGAGAAGCCTCGTGTGTCCAGATCTTTATTTGGGAGTCTGTTTCCTGGGAATCCCAACCTAGAGTTGTAGATGGCAAATAAAAGGGCGGGTGGAGCTTCTGATGAGCCTATATCTTGGGAGTGCTGCAGGAGATACTTAAAAGGGAGTGAAGGAAGTGGGCAGTGTCCAGCCAGAGGGACAACTTAAACCATGAAGCTCTTACAACAGGGGTCTCAGTCAATGCTACAGGAGCTTTGGAGCTGAATGGCCCTTCCAAGGCACCCCAAACGGGGGGCGGGGGGAGGAACAAGCATGGCTATGAAGTGTACCTTGCCCAGTCATTAGACACAGTCTACTTCCAGGAAGGAGAACATACCTTGGGCGTAGCAGCTCCTATCAGCTAACAGACATTGCTGGGAGAACTCAACCCAGAGTACCAGCAGACCATATCAATGTTAGTCTGATGAATTCAGCCCCATTTCTCCTTTATTTCAAAAAAAATTCTGATTGACGTTATACTAAAAATAAAGACCTTCCCTGACTCCCACTCCTCAAGTACTGCCCTCCTCAAATATATAGCTGTATATGTAGCAGTCGTCATGATCACTGTATGGAAACAATACCACGGTGCCACGTGAATTCCATGGATACAGATATCAATATGCTATTAAATTGTTATGGCTAATCCATTCTAAGGCATTCTAGTCCACAGGGAGAACGCCGGTGCTATTAACAGACTATAACAGATACATCAAATCTATTACAGACAATTTAATTCATAGTTAATGTACTTGAATAAAAAAATGTCAGGACCCTAAGAGTCTACCCAGCAAATATGGTGATGCCTGTGTGTTAAAATTTTTAACTAACTTTTTCAATAAAAACGTGTTTATGTTCTCTATAAAATATCTGCTTATCCAACTTTATGAGTAAGATATAGTCGTCTTCATACGCACTGTGGCTACCATGAGGAAAAAAGGTATGAAGTTTGTTGTCAGGAAACCTATATTTGAGACCACGCTCAACATACTTACTAGCAGTGTGATCTCATCCAAGTTAAAACTCATTCCGAACCTAAATTTTTCTCATCCGTAAAATGTAATGACAATAATAATGAAATTACTTCATAAAGTTAACCAGAAAATTGAACATCATTAATAACAGCAAAAACTGATATTAATTACTGCTTTCTAATCATTCTGCTAATTGCATCACATATATTTTCTCATTTTAAGCCTTATTAGAACTGAGAGAAGTACATACTGTTATTATCTCTACTTTGAATAAGCAAAAAGAAACTTGTGAAGATTAAGTAGCTTCCCCAAGGCCAGAGAGCTAGTAACCATCAGTTCTGTGAAACTCCAAAGACCACGATTTAATTCTCTTCTGCATTCCCTTAGTAAAACATACCTGAGAGTGTTTCAAAGGAATGAAATTCCATTTTACATGTTACTTTGTTTTGTCATTTGTCATCATTGAACATCTTTTACCCCAAGGCCTGTCTCTATAATGAGCAGGTAGGGTAGGTTGCATCTAGTCAATCAACTTGTTTGAATATTTCATCCCTGGAGCCTTGTTGTGTTACAAGTGAGGCAGTAGAGACAGAATTCTCTAGTACTAAAAAGAATATGCAACTATAATTCACATTTGCAGACACTGTGGTAGCAAAGTCATTCCCACAGTCTGAAGTCAACTGCAAATAGAACTTTGTGGTGTCATTTGGTAATTGTTCTAAGATTGAGAGCGTGTCACATATTTTAAATACATCTCACGAATTCATTCATTCATTCATTAATGTTCTTAGTCCTTTTTGTAAATTCAGGCCGAGCTCTACTCTCAAAATATCCTTTGTTATTCCAGTGATGTAACAGGGTAGCCTCAGTCCAGTTCCCTTTTTAATTACTCAAATTCGCTGTGCCAAAAAAAAAAAAAAATCTATTTCAAAATATATCAGAACTCGATCCAAAATATAAGCTATTCACCTGTAAAAATAGGGTTGAAGGGATTTTGGAGAAATGCAATTGCATTTTTTTTAAGACACAAAAACTTTAATTGCTCCCTTTATTTTTCCTAGGTCTCCATGAACTCAAAAGAGGGGCCAAATAGATTCTGGACTTTATAAAAGAAATTAACTTCCCAGATTAATATATTGTTTGCCAAGTTTCAGTTTAGAGTGAATTTTTACAACCAAGTTATAAAACTCCTGAAAGTACCATGGGGACTTAGAATGGAGAAGCTCAGAGAACTCCAATATATCTGATGATAACCTAAGAGCCAAAAACACATGGTGAGATTGCTATCCCAAATGGTGAAAAGGGGACAGGGCGGGTTCATATGGTAAAATAAATGATAGATTTTATGGCATTCATATATTTTGAAAGGCATGCCATAGGGTATTCTGTAAAACTTTATTTGGATCTGTGGGAGACTGAATGACTCATTGGCTGGTAATGGGATACAGAACTCTCCGCTTCCAGGCCACCAATACCAATCTTCCCTGGGAAGAGAGCGATATAAAATGGTTACAATGGATCAACTTTTGCTTAATCCCCGCTCACCACCTACCTCTGCACATCACACTCTCCAGGCCCTCCTCAGGCCTCTAATCTTGGGGCTAAAAGAATCCATTTACAATTGAAAGATAGGTACATTTTAGTGAAGTAAAAATTAATGTTTCTCATTTATTTTATATCTAAATTAGTCAATAAATAATTTGGAAACTATAGCACAAACATCAAGAAACAAGCAAATGTTTGATGGACTTTCTTAGTGCTTAAAAATTTAGCATAAAATACAAGGAAAGTCTAATGAAAACTTAGACAAAGGAAGAGCTAATAACTGAGTATTTAAAAGCAGTAGGGAAAGGAAACGCGCGTGGAGCACAGTATCTCTGCTGTTACAGCACTAACGCTCATAAGAAGCTCTAGGATATAGGTATTTTGTTTATGTGCTGACAAACAAGGACACTGAGGCTTAAAGAGGTTACGTTGCTCAGGATCACACAGGTAGTGAAAGACAGGGCTGAGAATCAAATACAGATCTCAGGTTGTCTCGGTTTCAACTGTCATCATCTGAGTGGAGCTGAAGACGTCAAAGTATTTTCAATACTGCATGTCCCCAACAAGTTAAAATAATTCTGCTACCAATGACTCCACTACCTAGCTTTCCAATGTGATGCATTCTACCCTTACAGGTCCTATTCCCACCAGAAATTTGAAGCACTTTAACAAACTGATGCTGTCTTTTCCATGAAAACACCTCCCCAGAATGACAAAACCGTGCGTCCCCTCTATTCATGGGAATGTTCAGCTTAGTAGCAAATCCAGCATACACAGCACTTAACAGGAGATCATTTTCATTTGAACACCCCTCCCTCTATATGCGAAAATTATTTTTTCTTTTATTGAAAATTATATGTATAAAATATGTAGGTAATTGTCCAATAACTAGCAAGTTGATCTTAATGAATTGGAAATGCTTCAAAAGGCATACCTTTGGTATCTACGAGTTTGTACCACTGATGAAAATTTTTCTAATTTATTCTCTAGTTTAAAAATGATTGATGAAAAAAATAAATAAAAATGATTGACGATTTAAACAGAATTTAACTGTAAAGGTATTAGTCTATCTCAGTAAAATATTTCACATGGGAATTAAAATTTGTACTTATCAACCAAAAAATTTGTAGTACATATTTTAAATTTTAAACACATATTTCAAACTCTTAAGTGGCCACATAAGATGACAAAATTGAAGTAACTCACGTTCTAGTTCTTCCTTTTTCTATTAACACTATCACCTGCATTTAAATCTACTGTTCAAAACGGAGGAATATATAGTATCATAGAGGTTGGAAACACAAATAATGCCTGAACTAAATTCCAACATCCAATTTTTTTTTAACAGTTTTGCCAAAATCTTTACTCTTAGAATGGTCAGCAAACTCCAGCCTACCACCTTTTTTTTTTTTTTTTGCATTTTTTGGCTAGGACTGGTTTGAATCCACCACCTCCAGCATATGGGGCTGGCACCCTACTCCTTTGAGCCACAGGTGCCACCCCCTACCACCTACTTTTGCCAATAAATTTTATCAGAACAAAGACACGCTCATTCATTTACACATAGTCCATAACTACCTTTGCACTTGAACAGCAATTTTTTTTTTTAATTTCAGAACAATATGAAGGTACAAATGCTTAGGGTACATGGTTTTCATGTAACCAGGTAAAGTTGTAGTTGAGCCCCTCACCCAGGGGTTGCAGTATGCTCTTACATCATGCACGTCATGTTAGAACTTGCCAATCCCCTCCCCATGCCCTCTGCCCTTTCCTTCCTCCACACTCCCCCTCACTTAAATATACTTATGTTTCTTTCCTATAGTCATGTGTTCATTTATATATTGGTTTCATATTAGTACTGAGTACATGGGAAACTTGCTTTTCCATTCTTTTGATGCTTTACTAAGAAGAACATGCTTCACCTTCATCCAGGTAATTACAAAATTTGTAAAGTCTCCATCCTTTCTTATGACTGAATAATATTCCATGGTGTACATATACCATAGCTTGTCAATCCATTCATGGGTTGATGGGCACTTGGGTCACTTCCATGTCTTGAAAATTGTGAATTGAGCTTTAGTTCTACAAAAGTTTAGTACTAGAAAAGATTCTAGTACAAATGTCTTAGTGGTAAAATTTTTCTTTTCTTCTAGGCAGGTACCTAGCAATGGGATTGCAGGATCAAATGCAAGGTCTACTTTGAGTTCTTTGCACTATCGCCATACTTCACTCCATATAGGTTGTATTAGTTTGCGTTCCCACCAGAAGTATAAAAGTGTTGCCTTCTCTCCACATCCATACCAGCATCTGCGCCTTGGCATTTTGTGGCCAACATCCAAATCTTTAATCAACTTCATCTTGAAACAAATAGTATAGCTAAGTCCACATGTGTTGGGCAACCAGCTGTTTAACTGGGAGTTCTCCAAGTTAACTTCCATGTAGAAAACAATACTTATTTAAAGGTTAATAAAAATGTGTTAATTTGAAGCTTATATAGATAGTATTAAAATGCACCATTACTATTCTTTAGAACTTAGACCAACAGAAAATTTTTGAGGAAGAATTATTTCATTACTAACTTTATTTAGAATTGCCAGCATATGGTGATAATGAAAACCAACCTGAATTTCATAAATTTCACTATTGTTGTAAGTTTTCTCTAGGCCCTGTACCCAGAGCTGATCAGGCCCAGGGCCCCTGCCCTGTTCTTTGCAGCCCCAAGACCAGGTGCTGGTTCAACACTAACCTACCAAAAGTACCTAGGATGAGATGATGTCTCCTCAAAGGCATAAGATAATTAACATTTTTCCACAAAGTAGGAATGTACTCTTTGTTTAAATCTTCATTCATAGGAGAAATATCAGGGGTTTTGACACTAAGCGTCATTCCTTCAAGGGTGTATTTGAAGATATAGGCTCTTAATCGCGACACCCCATAACAAAATATGGAAACATGTGGCTGCTTTGGGGGTTATGTTATCTTAGGGACAGTCTCAAACTACAACAAAACCAACATGACTATGTAACAACATGAGTAGGGTAATAAATATCATATGACATAAGTAGTCACGTGACGTCAGGACACCTCAAGAAATGTCCATCCAGGAAAGACTGGTGAAAGTCCAAGAGCTTACAGCAATAGTAACAGTTCATTTCAAACAAAGCTCATACCTGAACGTGCCCTGTTTGTTATCTATTTTGCTGGAAATTATACCCAACACAATAAAAAATAGGGGAAAACGTGCACGTATAGAACAGACTCAACACGTGAAAAGTATGTAAGAAATATTCATGTATCTATCACAAAGGTCAATATTGTCATATCCCAAAGGTACAAAGTGACGAGAACGATAGCATAGAAAACTACGAGACCAAATCCAAACCTATCATTAGAAACAGATGGGAAATAAACAAGAGTTGCCCGGTAAGGAAACCCATCAAAAATTATTCAGCACCGATTTTCTCCTGGTTGGCTTTTATATCCCACACAGAAATTGACTCCTGTTAACATATGAAAAGCACGACTTTGTCTCTGACCTTTCCTAGAAAATTATCTTCCATGATACATTACCTGAAAAACACGCAAACATAATAGCAGCAACAACGAAAAAGGTAGCTAGGTTAAGGCGACCAGATTTTAACATTGGTAAAGCGGGACACCATTGATGGTGGGGGGGTGGGGGTGAGGGTGCCTGACAACAATGCAAACTTTGATAAGCAGTTCTCAATAATCAGTTCTCAACAACTATTTGTTATTATTAAGGTTTGACATTATAAAATTAACAAAAATAATATATAACTCATATCCTGGTGAAATAGGCACATTGCAGCCAAAAACCGTATATTCCCTTCCTGTTCTCCCACATTCCCTAGCTTTTGCATTCTTTCCCAAAATTGGGACTTTTTAAAAATGCAACAGGATGTAGGACAAATTGTTAAAAACTGAGACTGTCCCACCAAAAGCAGGACATCTGGTCACCTTCAGCTAGGTTCAATTTCAAAACCCCATCTCTGTAGTGAATGTCACCTCTGTAGGTGATATGGTGATGATACTTTATAAATTAAGCTACGTAAGTGAAATCAAGACTCTCAAATGGGTCTCAACTAGATGTCTCCACAGTTCTTTTTTTCTAGACGTGGATTATGACTTAGCTTCCATAGCTTACTATGTTATAGGTATTTGGGTGCCACTTAATGACTATTTCTCTGAACAGTGCCTTCATCTGCACCTTCTTATAGCTGAAATCTGCAACTTTTTGACCATTGCCATTGACCTTGGCAGCACATTTTAGGGGTGGCTGTTTTTTCTCTTGTACCCATTTACAATTAAGCCCAAAAGGGGCACATACACTTCTGTTCATTGCTTTTGCAGTAAAATTATTCTTTATTGCTTTTTCTACCGCACTTCATCATTTTTCAGCGAGCTTTTTCTCCATGGCCTTTTCTGCTGTTCTTCCCCATCCCTGAAACTGCCCTGTTCTTTTGCAGCACTTGCCACGTCCTTTCGGACCCAGGCTTGTGTGATCGTCTACCAGCTTCCTGGTCACTCTTCCTAATTTAGTGAATTCTGGAGCACCTGCTTACTGCTCTCCTTTTCTACGGCCACCTTTGTCATCTTTATCCAATAATAGTAAATTCAATGGAAGCTGTAGACTCCGGGAGACGACCATGTGTCCAGGTAGGTTTGTCAATTGTAACAAATGCACCACTTTGATGTGCGACGTTGCTAATGGGAGAACTATGCAGATGTGGAGACGGGATATATGGAAAATTCTCCCTGCCTTCTGCTTGGCACTGTTGTGAGCCTAAAACTGCTCCAAAAAAAAAAAAAAGGCAACAAGAAAAGAACCCTATTTCATGTTTATTGCAGCACAATTCATAATTGCTAAGTCATGGGAGAAGTCCAAGTGCCCATCGACCCATGAATGGATCAATAAATTGTGGTATATGTACACCATGAATATTATGCAGCCTTAAATAAAGATGGAGACTTTACCTCTTACATGGAGGGAGGAGGAACATACTCCTCTTAGCAAAGTATCTCAAGAATGGAAGAAAAAGTATCCAATGTACTCAGTCTTACTATGAAACCGATTTATAGCGTTCTTATGAAAGCTATAACCCAATTATAGCCCAAGAAGAAGGGGAAACGGGAGAGGGAGGGGAGGGGGAGGATGGGAGCAGGATGGGGAGAGGGAGAGTAGTTGGTGGGACCACACCTACAGTGTATCTTACAAAAGGGTACATGTGAAATTTACTTGGTGTAGAATATAAATGTCTTAACACAATAACTAAGAAAATGTCATGAAGGCTATGCTGACCAGTTTGGTGAAAGCATTTCAGATTGTGTGTAAAACTAGTACACTGTACCTTGTGATTGCATTAATGTACACAGCCATGATTTAATTAAAAAAGAAGAAAAAAGCAAAGGAAAAAATACCTTCTTTCCCCACCACTACATCTCCTGACCTACTTGCATCCTTTTTTTTTTTTTTTGAGACAGTCTCACTCTGTTGCCCTGTGTAGAGTGCCATGGCATCATCATAGCTCACAACAGCCTCAATCTCTTGGGCTGAAGCAATCATCTTGCTTCAGCCTCCCCTGTAGCCAGGACTGCAGGCGCCTGCCACCAAGACCAGCTTTAGTCTCCATTTTTCTCTGCATCATGTGAGAAGGGAAAACTCCCAGGTGGTGACACTGTGTCTTATCCCCATGTACCTATTCAGGAACTGTGTTATTAGACTCTTTACTTATGTTACCTCATCACTAATTTCCCCCCTTCTCCAAATCAGTATCATAGGCATAAAATTATACATATTTACCTCCCAGTACTGGGAGAAAATACAACTTCTGTATCAGAAAAACTATGAATTGCCGGCATCTGCAGTCACCAAAATAAATTGCTGTTGCCAATGTCAAGAAGCTGGGTTCATGTTGACAGGAACCGAGAAAAGAGCAAGTCCCTTTTTGTTATTTCAACCTTCCAATCTCCATCTAGAAGTTTATTATAATTACATAATTATTTGTTTGCTGTTTTTCCTCTTCATAAGCCTTTGAGTTCTATTCCTGTTTGATCCACCACCAAATGCCTAAAGTCTGGCACACGCGGTAAGGGTGAGTTCATACAAAATGAATGAGACTTATGCCTTTATCCAAACTCCCTGCGTATTGAAGATAGGGTAAATAAGACAGGGTAAATGAGAGGCGGCCTATCGGTAATTAATAATTATACACAAGCAAAATTGGTAATAATCTCGTTAAGGTAGATTTGTAGATTTCTTTTTAAACTAACCACAAGTTTGTTTCCCTATTTTCTCAATTTAGTTTGAAGTATCCCTATGAGCAGAAAAGTACATTTTTTAAAAAATAAAATTCCATGAGATCCCAAGTATATTGTGTGTGCAAGATGCTTCCAATGCTTTCCTTCTAGAGTTCACAAACTTCATAAATGAGTTTGTTTATAAAGTCATCCTCCCCTGTTGGTGAGGACTCAAGGGAATTCAGGTTAGACACCCTGAGTGTCACCCAGGTTAGACACCCTGGCTTGCTTCTGACACCCCAGCTTAAAAATATCATCAAACCTCACTGACCCTGCCTCTCCCAAGATGACCTCTGAGTCTGACTTCCCTGTTTGTATCTTAATTACAACATTCTGGAGTCAGACAGGATCCAAAAAGAACATTTTCCCCTCTTTCACTGAACGTTATTTTTGGCATGGATATGAATCTAGGACCAAGGGCAGATGCCAATTAGTGAATCATTATGACAGGGAAAAGTGGCCTAACATATATGCACATTGGGCCTTGTTATATATCACCTTGTCCTAGTCAGCCTAATTATAAGAAAGAGAACGGAAATGTTCGAGGCCAAACAACACAATGCAATTGGGAAAAGTTGTCTTATTCAGAGATTATCTAAATATATAATAGAGGAAGGTACTGGTGAAGTTCAAGATAATGGAAGGAAAAGATGATTTAAAAGTCAATGACGCACATTGTTTTGGCATATTTGGTCAGATTTTCAAAAGACCCTCTTTACTTCCCTGCTTTTCCCAAATGCTCGTTTCCTTGGATAAATCAATTCCATGTGCTAAGCTTTAAAAAAGAGACCTGTGATATGTACAAAAGCATTAACCATCATTTGAAATTTAAATTGGGTTCCAAAGAAATTGTAGTGCATTAGATGGTGTTCAACATTTACTGCTGTTAGTCAGTCCATTTGCATATAGCAATAAAAGACAGCTAAACCATTAAATTACATGACTTTCTCGAAATTGCTCTTCAATTATGATAAAATTAAGCTTTTGTGTCCTATTTATAAACATGGATAAGTAGCCAATACATTTCAGATAGCATTGTGCGACAACCAAATTTAATTTTTCAATAATTTCCTCAGGGCTTTGATCATTTACTGATACTGGTTGATAAATGTGTTTGTGTGTGTGTGCACGTGTGTCTATAAACTGTGTGAAATTATCTCTAGGGAAGAAAATCTTAGAATTCTTTGAAAAATACAAGGCATAGGCTAGGAATTAAGAACTGTACTAAAGACAAATTTGAAAGTAACCACAAGGAAAATGTAGAAGAAAGGAATTGTTAGGAAAAGTACTAACTTCCCCCCATAATTTCAGGGGGGGTTGAAGGGTATTCGTGAATTTATGATTTATGGGAAAATCTCAATTTGCAGTGATTTTTTTTTTCCAAAGAGTTTTTCAGCCATCTTTAACCCTTAACAGAAGTGCGGGTCCTGGTGGGGGGGGGGGTGATGTTGTGTGATGAGAACACAGACTCTGATGCAGTTACCCCCAAAAGACTTCTTGGCTGGCCCCTCTGCCTGTTCATAGTGCATGATTACACTAGATAAACTATCAGGTCCCCACTTAGGCCATAATCACATCTGGAGCAACTCGTCTGAAGTCCAGATTCTTTTCTTGACCAATGTAAAAACTCAAAACGTAAACAAAGATTGATAAAAATAAAATCAGATTATAGTCTGTAATATACACCAAGATGAGTAAACGCAGGTGAAAACTGACAATGCTAATGGTGCAAAATTTGTGAAATCACTTCTCTCATTCTCTTGACCTAGCTATTTCCCGTCCTCATCTACACAGCACGCATTAGAGCAGCACTGCAGACAGCACACAGCCCACTGGGAGAACTAAGCCACAAAGACTGCCTTGTGTGCAGAGAGGGATCCTGGGGTAATCCTGGCTACGGCAAGTTTATGACTTAGTGTATACAAATAAATGATATACTGGGGTCTTTGATTATTACCAGTGAGAAGAAAGCGCATTTTAATTTATGATTCTCATCTCTGTGATGGTTTCTCAGCAAGCCTGCGATTTGAACCGAGAGCAGCCCCTGCGGAGACTCGGCGACTCGCATCTGCTCCATCCAACACAGGCCCGCTCATTACTCCCAGGCAAAGGCTGGCAAAGGGAAGAGCCTCAGTGGAAGATTTGGACACCATCATCAACACCTGTTTCCAGTGGAAACGTGCTGAACCAATTTCTGTTTTCAAAACTAATTGAGAAAGTTAAGAAGTTTCGCAGCAGATTAAGAAACACAGAGCGCCTTCCAGCCCGAGGGGAAGTTGGGTAATGAACTTCATGGAAAGACCATTTAAAGGGAGAAGCCATCATCTGGCGCTATGGAGGCCAAAGACTGCAGCCAAAATTCCAACAGTGCTCCCACTTACAGCCTGTGCCCAGACCAGAAGGGGATGGATGCTACCCATGCTAATGAGATGGGTGACCCCGGAGACGCCTGTCCAGTATGGCACAGGCAGCAAGGGATGGCAAGACAGGAAACAAAGCTCCCAGGCACAGTGCCAACCTTAACAGGGGAGCAGAGCTCACTGCTTCTGATGAGGGCTGAAGACACAGAGAAGCACACAGGCGTTTAGCAAAAGTGGTGACACGATATCCAGAAGATGGTTTGATCTCAGATCTTGTCTGGCAGCTCTCCATTCTCTTCAGGCTTTAGATACCAGATAAAGATCTTAGTTCCTTTCTTCTCCTTGTCTGATTTTAGGAAAGGTTTCCCCACTACCGGCCCTCCATTATTTTGACTGACAATCCAAATGGTGTCTACATGCACGATCAATTGAACTGCAGTCTCTGGATTAACTAACAACTGCCCTTCTAACCAACCAGTGACAGTTGCTGTACTAACTACAATAAGACCACCAACTTGGAGTCAACAGTAATTAGTATCATATCGAACAGAGTTTTAACCCTTTTTATTAGATGGGATTAATAACTAAATTTATATTGTAGTTTGAGCATCAAGGCACAATTATTTCCAAACTTTGCTGTACACTGAAACCACAGGGATCTTTCAAAAATACTGATGCTTCACTCCAAACTCAAACATGTTGATTTTACTAATGGAGAGAGGGGTGTAATCTAAACCAGTGACTTTCAACTCGTGTGCTGGGGCACCCTGGTGTGCCTGGAGAGGATCTTAGCTGTGCTGTGAAAACTTTTAAAGATTGTTAATTAAATTATCTGTGTAGGTGGTTCGAAGCACAGTAGGTATAGTCTTTCTTTTACTCTGTCTTTGGATCAACATAATTTAAGTGTGCTGAGGAAGTTTAACTACAGGCTCAAGTTTGCCATTAGACAAAAGGTTGAGAAACACTGATCTAGTTACCGAGAGTTGTAAAAACTCACCAAGCAAATTTAAAGTGCAGTTAAGCTGGCCTAGCATGGTGGCTCAAGCCTGTAATCCTAGCACTCTGGGAGGCCAAGGCGGGTGCATTGCCTGAGCTCATGAATTCAAGACCAGAGCCGAAACAAGACCTCGTCTCTAAAAAAAAAAAAAAAAAACATCTGGGTATTGCAGCAAGCACCTGTAGTCCCACCTGCTTGGGAGGCTAAGGCAAGAGAATTGCTTGAGCACAAGAGTTTAAGGTTGCTGTGACCTGTGACGCCACAGCACTCTACCAAGGGCAACAAAATGAGACTATCTCAAAAATCAAAAACAAAAATATAAAATACATGCAGTTAAGTTTGAGAACCACTGTCAGGGTAACTATGCAAATGAATTTTATTGATTCTATAAGCTCAAAACTCAGCTCCTCCACTTACTAGAAACGTGGATTTGGAAAGATTCCTTCACCGACTAATAGTCAAACAGTTATTGTGAGGACTTAATATAAGCAAAAACATAGTAGAGTGCCTAGCACATAGTAAGTGCTCAGTATATGTTAGTTTATAAAACGAATCCTTTATTGAAAGCATTTTTAAGGATGAACCCAAACAGACAAAGCCTGTGTACAAGATTCCTTTGTGAGTTTCTTAGGCAAATTCCATTCAATCAAAATATACTTACCAATTTGCATTAGTTTCTATGGCTGTCCTAACAAATTTTCCACACTTAGAGGTTTAAAACAATGTGAATGTATTACCTTATAGTTTTGTAGGTCAGAAGTTCAACACAGGTTTCACTGGGCTAAAACCGAGGCGTGGTAGGGTTGCGTTCATTTCCGTAGGCTCTGGGGGGAAATCCGTTTCCCTGTCTTTTCAGATTGCTAAGGCCCCTTGGCTCAAGACCCCTTTCCTCTCTTCAAAGCCAGCAATCCTGCTTCTCCCTGACCCTTCTCCACAGCTCTTGCTGACTACACCCACCTGGGAAAGGTTCTCCAATTTTAAAGTCTCGTGTGATTAGACGGGGCCCACCTGGATATCATAGACTAATCTCCACATCTCAAAACCTGTAGCCTCTATCCCAGCTGGTAAGTTCCTTCTGACCTGTACGCTAACATTCACAGGTTCTAGGGATTAAGGAGTATGGCCCTCTTTGGGGAGCCATCATTCTTACTATCACCAAACTACTGGGGGCTGGTATCGCTTTATTTGATTTTATTTTCTTTTCCACTCCTTAAAATCTCATATAAATTTCATATTTTAAAAATTAAACTTCGGTTCAAGCATTATAGAAATTATTATAAAATTTGAATAAATTATGTCTTCCCATGGCACCTAGTAATTGGTAACGTAGTAAGCAGTTAAGCAAATCACTCCCAGGTTGAGATAATAGTGATTCTGTGCTTATTTGTTAAACATTTCTCCTCTTTCTTTTTGGGATTTAGATGCAAATCTTTTACCCAACTTCCCTCAGAACTTCAGCAGGTTTTTAAAAGTCGTCAGATTCTTTCCCACCGTACTAGCCCTTTGTTTCTGTAGATTACAAACACCACCCTGAGCCTCTACCAAAAAGCCACTTGAGCAAAAATAAGTAACAAGATCCCACCCGGGTTGATCTTGTTTCCTGACACTATTCACACCTCTCTGGATAATCCATCATTTCTCTGCTGCACCAATTGACCCTGAAAAGTCTGGGCAAGTTCCCAGAAACCTGTGAGTTAGCCCACACATTATGTAGGGGGGAGTGGATGTTACAACCTGGAAAGGCTTGCCTAAGCAAATATCCTTCTTCCAGCCAGTGCCTCACCTTGAAAACACACAGTTTGACATTTCTCCAGGGTACGAACATTTCCCCCATGATGCTTAGAAAGACTCTCTTGACCATGCCTTTGAGTTCAGGTTAGCCGCACACCTACATCATCAGCCCTTCTTTATCTAACACAGATGTGGCTCATTCTGATGGCTCACCTTCTCCTCCTCCGGCTTCTATCCCCTTTTGTGTGTAATGTGATTTATAACAGCTTATCTCCCCACACTCCTGGAATGGAAGAACTGGGAAGTCAGGGCCCATGTAGTGTTATTGTGGCATAAGGATAATGAAAAGATAACGTTGGATGGGCGCTGAAGACTCAGGTGATGGAAGGCTCTGGATGCTGGGCAGAAGGGTTTGGGCATGATTCATTAAATGATAGGAAACCACCACAGGCTCCGGGATGGAAGACTGACATGAAGATACTGGTATGTTCAAAGGAACTATCTGACAGTGTCATGTGTGATGACACAGAAACAGGGAGAAAATAGAAGAGACGCCAATTAAGAACCTATCTCAAGAACTCAAGTCCGTGGTGATAAGAGCTTGTAAGGGTGTAACAGAGAGCACCTGAAGCAGGAACAAGGACAGATCCAAGACTTCAAAAGGGGAAAATCTTTTGGGCTTAGTGATTAATGTTGTATGAGTGACAAATCTGAGAGAGACTTCAAAAATGATCTGACAGTGTAAACCCAAGGTGGCAGGAAGATGGTGGCACTGCTGGCACAGATTTGATTTGAGAGTTTGGACTGGATTAACAGTAATTAATAGCCCTTCTGTTACTTTCTGATTAAAATCTATCAATAGCTTTTCACTGCGATTAGCATAAATTCCAAATGTTTAACATCCTACACAAAGATCTGCCTTAAACAACCCTACAGCTCACAATTTTTCTGGGAGTAAATATCTTTCACTACATTGCAGGGGCCAAATTATTTTCTGCCTGTACCATTGGACCTATGTCTGGCCAAATATAGACAGAACTCCATATTGTGATTATTCCAAAGAATATGGGATGTCATCTGTGGCTGCTGACTTAAAAAGAAATCGGGAGAAAGCCTCTTTCTTTTTTCTCTGAGACATAAGCTATAAGGATGAGGTAGCCTTATGATTGCTGGGGACCAACCTGCCACCAGATGGAAAAAATCTCTCTGAGAATGAGGCAAAAAGAATCAAGAGATTGCAACAGAGACAGGTACCTGAGGTCTCATGTAAATCCCCAGGTCCTGCCATGCCTAACCATCTCCATCTCTTAGACAACCACCTATATGGGCCAATTTCCTTTTTTAGCTCAAGCTTAGGCTTCTGTTGCTTCCAGCCTGGAGTATGACTGTACTACCACCTGAAGGCTGCTCTTCTTCATGGCATGGTCTTCCCTATATTCTTTGTCTAACTAACCCCCTACTAGTCTTTAGGATTTCAATAATACTTTCTCAAAGAGCCATGTCATGAAGAACCAATTCAAATTATATCTGCTTATTCTCCCAAACTATCTCATTATTTTCCTTCCTAGTCCTACCTGTAAACTGTGGTGATATACTTATGTGTGTTTATTTAAGCTCTGTCTTCCTTGATGTTGTCCTACACATTACCCTCTGTACCCTCCTGAAGTCCCACTA
>CAUYQV010055046.1:0-14990 GCA_963574575.1 Galagoides demidoff
GGCGCCTGTGGTCCCAGCTACTTGGGAGGCAGAGGCAGGAGACTCACTTGAGCCCAGGAGTTGGAGGTTGCTATGAGCTGTGATGCCATGGCACTCTACCCAGGGGGATAGCTTGAGGTTCCGTCTCAAAAAAAAAAAAAAATCAAAACACTCCTTTCTGCTTTTCCTGGAATCCTTGCCAGGGGGATTTTACAATTAGTAGAGAAACAGCATCCCAGCTTCTTCCCTCTTCACTGAGGGGGTGGGTGCGTGGGCATGGAGGGATTATTGCCGGTTAGTTCTTTGCCTCTTACTTTTCAACTCTATTTATCCATCTGTCATCCTGCCTTCCATCTATCCATTCATTTATCTGTCCATCCATCCATCCATCCATCTGTCCATCTCCATCATCCATTCATCTATCCATCCTTCTTCTCTCTATTCATTCATCCACCACCTGTAATTCATCCACCCATCCCTTCATTTATCCAAAGATGGTTTATTGGATACCTGCTCCGTGCCAGGCACTGCATTCTGGAGATACAACCATGTGCAAAACAGACATAGTCCTGCCCTCAGGGGAACTGTGGCATAGCAGGGGTAACAGATAATTTAACAAGCACTACAGTACCTTGGACATGACCTCGATGTCTCTGTTTATCAGTTTGCTCACAGTTGCACAGGATGGGTATAGGACCTTCCTCTCGGAGCACAGGGCAGGCTCCAAGCCAGCTGCTCAGGGTGGGGCAGTCTATAAGCCACTCACCTCAACAAAGGGGCTGCAGGTGCCAGCCGTGCCATCTGGGGGCTTGGTGTGCGGGTCTGAGGGCTTCTCTAGGGGAAGCCTAGGGCGCCACAGCGGCTGGTCTGGTTTGCCCAGTTAGAAGCTGGTTGTGAAGCATCTTAGGGTGGAATAAACCTTGAGGTGAAGAGCTATAGGCTGATTTCACAGAGGCAGGGCAGGCTGTCTGGAAAGCCCCTGGAAACCGAAGGAGGCGTGGGGTGTTACTAGGAGCTCTGGGAGGCAGCTATCGATGGAGCTGTAGGGCAGTGGCCAGAAAGAGTCAGAGGGTCCCTGGTGGTTCGCCATGGGGCTGATGGGGGCCAGCATAGGTCAGTGGTTTTCTTTTTTTTTTTTTTTTTAAGACAGAGTCTCACTATGTCACCCTCAGTAGAGTGCTGTGGTGTCACAGCTCACAGCAACCTCAAACTCTTGGGCTTAAGTGATTCTCTTGCTTTCAGCCTCCCAAGTACCTGGAACTACAGGCGCCCGCCACAACATCCAGCTATTTTTTTGTTGTTTAGCGGGCCTGGGCCAGGTTCAAACCTGCCAGCCTCAGTGCACGTGGCTGGCGCCTTAACTGCTGAGCTACGAGCACTGAGCCAGATCAGTCTTTTTTTTTTTTTTTGAGACAGAGTCTCAAGCTGTTCTCCTGGGTAGAGTGCCATGGCATCACTGCTCACAGCAACCTCCAACTCCTGGGCTCAAGCGAGTCTCCTGCCTCAGCCTCCCAAGTAGCTGGGACCACAGGTGCCCACCACAACACCCGGCTAATTTTTGGTTGCAGCTGTCATTGTTGTTTTGACGGGCCCAGGTTGGATTTGATCCCACCACCTTAGGTGTATGTGGCTGGTGACTTAGCCACTTGAGCCACAGGTGCCGAGCCTACAGATCAGTCTTTTTTACCCACTATTCCTGAAACAGAGCTGGGCACATCCTAGGTGCTGAGGAGTATCTGTTGGATGTGTGCCCAGTCCACTGGGGTGACCTGGTCGTGCAGGCTTACCTGGAAGGAGCAGTGGTTCTGGAACCAGACAAAAGTGGGTTTACACCCTGGCACCCCCACTTCCCTGCTCTGTGTGACTGTGAGTAAGACACTTCTCCTTTCTGATCCTCAGTTTTCTCATCTGCTGAATGGGAATTACAGGATCAACATTGAGGGTTGTCATGTAGATAGATGATGCAGGGGCTTAGTACTTAGAAGGTGCCCATTAAAGAGTGATTTATTATCATTATCCGTGCATGTGGGGTGACACTCAGGACTGCGAGCCAGGACTTGGATGTAGCAGGTGAGGATGGAGTGTGTGTGGAACCCTGCATTGTAAAGTTTTGGAGAGTGTGGGCTAATGTATGAAGAGTTTGGAGCCTATATAAAATCAGCACATTGTACCCCATGATTGCATTCATGTACACAGCTATGATTTAATTAAAAAAAAAAAAAGAGCCTGGTGTGCCAGACACACATACAACAAAGGGGGCTGTCATTATCCTAGGGGGCCTTGACAGGAGGAATGGGGGTTGAGGACTTTCAGTGAGAGGTACAGTGGGGACTCTGGGTTTCAGCTGAGGGAAGGGGCGCAGGACCTCCTTCGCATGATGTCCCTGATGTGCTGAGTGTCCCTGCTGACCTGTTGGGTGAGTCACCTTGACCTTCCCTGCAAAGGCTTTGAGGTCTCAGAAGATGCTCATTGCTAGGAGCTTAACCTCCTGGGCTCAACAGGAAAGGAGTTGGGTGATCTTAACTGGAGGCCACATGGTCTAGACCAATGTTCTTCAACCTTTTCTATCTCACAGCCCACTTAACCTATAGATAAACTATTGTGCACACTTAAATTATACTGATTAAAAAAGAAGAGTAAAAAAAAAAAAGAATATACTTATTGTGTTTTGAACTTCTTTTGAAATTAATGATCTTTTAAAAAAATTTTTTTATTTTGAGACAGAGCCTCAAGCTGTCATCCTGGGTAGAGTGCTGTAGCATCACAGCTCACAGCAACCTCCAACTCCTGGGCTCAAACCATTCTCCTGCCTCAGCCTCCCAAGTAGCTGGGACTACAGGTGCCCGCCACAACGCCCGGCTATTTTTTGGTTGTAGTTGTCTTTGTTGTTTGGCAGGCCTGGGCAGGATTCAAACCTGCCAGCTCCAGTGCATGTAGCTGGTGCCTTAGCCGCTTAAGCTACAGGTGCTGAGCCATCTTTTAAAGCTTTTTGCACCATACGTAAAATCCTTTCATGGCACACTGATTGAAGTCAACTGGTCTAGAGGAAAAAGCATGAACTCTGGATTTATTTATTGTGTTTATTTATTTAACTTTTTAAGCAATGGGATCTTGTTCTGTCACCCAGAGTAGAGTGCAGTGGAACCATCGTAGTCACTGGATTTAAATCCTAGCTCTTCCTCTTTCCCACTGTGTGACCTTGAGCAAGTCACCTAACCTCTCTGGGCCTCTGTCTCTTTATTCATAAATCAGGACAAAGCCACCTTCCTTGCAGGGCTGTCTGGAGGCCTAGCGCACAGTAGGCCTGTGTGAATGGGAGTGAGTGGATGCAGCTTCAGCAGAGCAAAGGGAGTAGATATTAATGAGCTCTGGGGCTGGTCCAAAAAGCCAGTCTATAAAACTGCTGCCCGCAGTTTCTGGTGTGTTGCTAATGGGAGTTTATGTGAAGAACACAGCCGGATAAGGGCCCATTGTTCTGAGTGGGGCCGGTTTTATGACTCTTAGAAAGCGTCTTTCATCTGGGAGACCAGGGAACTTATGGAGCCTCCCAGGCCTGGGCGGTGAAACTGGGGGACGATGAAGGTTTCTGGGGCTGGTGCCAGGCTGCAGCTGTGGCCAGGCCCTCCTGCCACAGCCCAGGCAGGCGAGGGGGAGCTGAGGTCCCCTTACATGCCCTCCTTGCCCCACGGAGGGTCACTGCAGTCCCTGCCCTGGCAGCTATGCTGCCTCCCTGTCCCCAGGCCCAGGCCCTGCCCTGCTGGGGACCTTCTGCCGGGCCCCCAGTTCCAAGCCTCGTCTGCTTGGCAAGGCTGGAGGCTCACAACGTCCCCCAGACTCCCTCCTTGCCACCCCTCTTCAGAGCCAGAGCCACATCCCCTCCATCCTTATGGCAACTTCTAGAACAGGCCCTCAGCCCTGTCCATGCTGTCAGCTGAGCAGCAGCAGCTCTCACTCCTGGGAGCCAGGCCTGGTACTCTGAGCTCTGAGTTGGAGCAGTAACCTGATGCCAGGAAGCAAAGACCTTGTCTCCTGTCCTTTTGGGCTCCTTGGCCAGGCCCCAAGCAGAGAAATCCAACCTCTACCTTGGCTCGGCAGCCAGCCCTGAGCACTCTGCCTGTTCTCCCCAGAGGAGAGGAGGTGCAGATACCCTCAGGAGCAGATAAGGCTGCTTTTCTAGTGCAGATGGGGCTGACACATGGGCCTGCAGGGTCTGGGCTCCTGGGCGGAGCATCGGATGTGTTCATAGCTGCCTTTGCTATGAACCCCCCACATTCACCCCCAGCTGTGGCTTTTCCCCCTTCCCAACTGCACCTGTTTCACTTTTTTTTTTTTTTTTGCACTTTATTGCTCTGTTACCCATCACATATATTACTTTCTTTTTTTTTTTTTTTGAGATGGAGACTCAAGCTATCCCCCTGGGTAGAGTGCCATGGCATCACAGCTCATAGCAACCTCCAATTCCTGGGCTCAAGCGAGTCTCCTGCCTCAGCCTCCCAAGTAGCTGGGACCACAGGCGCCCGCCAGAACACCCGGCCATTTTTTGGTTGCAGCCATCATTGTTTTTTGGTGGGCCCGGGCTGGGGATTTGAACCCGCCACCTTAGGTGTATGTGGCTGGCACCTTAGCTGATTGAGCCACAGGCGCCGAGCCGCATATATTACTTTCAAATGCCCTTTCCACATAGAAAAAAAGACATGAGCGAGATTTCTTATCTTTTTTTCATAATAAACATGGGCTCTGGGACCAACAATCACCAGCTGCCCAGGTACCAAAAAATTATGCTCCCAAAATCTCTTGATGTCGATTTCACATGAAGAGCAGTTGGGTTGCCCCACATGTGCCACTCATAACAAAAGTCCTTTTTCATTTCTTTTTTTTTTTTTTTTTGTAGAGACAGAGTCTCACTTTATCGCCCTCGGTGAGTGCCGTGGTGTCACATAGCTCACAGCAACCTCTAACTCCTGGGTTTAGGCAATTCTCTTGCCTCAGCCTCCCGAGTAGCTGGGACTACAGGCGCCCACCACAACACCCAGATATTTTTTGGTTATAGTTGTCTTTGTTGTTTAGCAGGCCTGGGCCAGGCTTGAACCTGCCAGCTTTGGGGTACATGGCCATCACCCTACTCACCGAGACACGGCCCAGGCTGGATTTGAACCTGCTACCTTAGCTGTATGTGGCTGGAGCCTTAGCCACTTGAGCCACAGGTGCAAAGACAACCTTGAACCTTGTTCATTGTTTAGAGATAGGGTCTTGCTCAGGCTGAATAATAGTGGCCCTACTGTAGCTCACTGCAACCTTGAACTTTTTTTTTTTGAGACAGAGCCTCAAGCTGTCCCCCTGGGTAGAGTGTGGTGACATCACAGCTTACAGCAACCTCCAACTCCTGGGCTCAAGCGAGTCCCCTGCCTCAGCCTCCCAAGTAGCTGGGACCACAGGTGCCTGCCATAATGTCCAGCTATTTTTTGGTTGCAGCCATCATTGTTGTTTGGTGGGCCCGGGCTGGATTCGAACCTGCTACCTTAGCTGTATGTGGCTGGCGCCTTAGCCACTTGAGCCACAGGCACCAAGCCAACCTTGAACTTCTTAGCTCAAGTGATCATCCTGCTTTATCCTTTCCAGTAGATGGGATTACAGGCCTGTGCCACTACACCCTGCTAATTTTTGGAAGTTTTCTGTAGAGATAGACTCTTAGTATTTTTCCCAGGTTGGTTTTAAACTCCTTGGCTCCAAGGATCCTTCTGCCTCAGCCTCCCAAGTAACTGGCATTACAGGCATGTGCCAACACACCTGGCGATACACATGAAGGGTTCAAACAGAGCCGGGCATGGGGAGAGTGCTATATAAGTGTTTGCTGTTATTATTGCTATTGTTTTTATCATGAACATGGAACTGGATCTTCCACAGCATGAGCGCTTGGTCCCCAAGACTGCCCTTCTTCAGACACCAGTTGCAAGCCTGAGCCTCCAGAACTTCTGCTGGACCAGCTTCAAGTTGGGGTTCCCATAACCCCTCTTTGAGTTCATTTGCAAGAATAGCTCAGAGAATGAATGCAAGGAAATGTGTTTACTGACCTCTTATAAGGGATATTACCAAGGATGCAGGTAGAGAGACACATAGGGCCAGGTGCAGAGCTCCCATGCCCTCCCTGGGCGCACCACCCTCCAGGAACCCCCATGCGCTCTATCTGTAAGCTCTCTACACCCTCCCCAATGGAGACTGCATTGGGTAAGCCTAACTGACTACCGTGTATTGTATTCATGTCTAGCTCACTGGACACAAGCTGCCCATCTCCCTCCCTGGCGTTTGTTTTGGGAGAACTTTGACACTTCATCGCCAAGAGAATGAGCTGCTCAGACTAGTCTATCCCGGACACCAAGGTCCATAAAGTGGTAGCTCAGGAAGGTCAGCTTCCTTCCCAACCTTGCCCCCCAGGACATCTCTGTCTGTGGCTGGGCCTTTAGCCTCAGCCTCCTTCCCCATAAATACAGGTTATGGGTTATGAAGAACCTGGGAGGCGTGAGGGAGCGGCACAGAGCATCCCAGCCCTACCCTCACTGTGTAAATGCCTGTCCTACTAAACAGGGGGAGGGATGTTATAGAAAAGATGGTTTCATCTTCGTATTATTGACTCTATAGTCCTTACTTTTAATCAAAATGGGACTCAGTCTCTCTCCAATAGTAACTGGTTTGAGGTTCTGGTCACAGTAGGGACTGGCCGGTCCCTGTGGTCTCTTCATTCATACTGCTCATGGGAAGGTGGTCTCTGGGCCTCTGGGAGGTCCACTTTTCCACCCACCTGCTTCTTTTTGATCCACTATGGATGAGGCTGGGCTGCTGGAAAGGAGGGTCAGACTGGGAGGCAGAGGTAGGAACCCTGGGTTCCCATCTTGGCTTTGCTACCAGCTTGCTGAGCAACCTTGGATAAGCCATTTGGCCTCTCTGACCCATAGAAAATACCATCCCATACTCCTTCTCTCCATTTTTCCCAGGTCAGTGGTAGACATGTGGAACAGCTGATTCCTGAGTCGCTTCCAGATGTAATGTATCATTAATGATTACGCTTATACAATAAATCCTGCCCTCACCGGAATGCTCAGTGAGTGGGCGATTCTGGTTAATTGAATGTTCTAGGACATGGAAACATTCCCAGAAATCCTTTTTGTTTCTTTTGTGGCTGTTGAAACCCATTCACTCATCTATTCAGCAAATATTTGTCTCGTGGTTACCCCGTACCACGTTCTGTACCAGGTGTCGCCAAAAAGAGACAGCGGAGTCCCACCTCCATGGAGTCACAGTCTGGAGGCAGGACACAAGGCAAATGTGCCACCACAGCTAACAGGTTGAGGGCACTGATGAGAGGATGCAGGGTGCTGTGGGGTCCAGGAGCCTGCTCTGGAAGTCCTTGGGAAGAGTTCCTTGAGAAGGTGCTATTTTTTTTTTTTTAAACAGAGTCTCCCTATGCTGCCCTCGTAGAGGGCTGTGGCATCACAGCTCACAGCAACCTCAAACTCTTGGGCTTAAGTGATTTTCTTGCCTCAGCCTCCCAAATAGCTGGGACTACAGGCACCCACCACAATGCCTGGCTATTTTTTGTTGCAGTTGTCATTGTTGTTTTTAGCTTGCCTGGGCTGATGCCCTAACCACTGAACTATAGGCACTGAGCCAAGAAGGTGCTTTTTTATTGAGAGAACTTAAAGGGTAGTTAGCTGTGGTGTCTGGCGGGGGTTGGGTAGTGGTCAGGGGTATCCCAGCTGAGGGCAGAGCCCCAGAGGAACACCTTGCATGTTCATTTGTACTATGGAGCTCGTGGGGAGGTGTATGCATATTAAGAGAGCAAGGTGGCACAGAGAGCAAAAGTGTGTAAGCATGGGGTTGGGGCTGGCCTGGATCTATGAGGGCTGCAGGCTTAATTATTTAGGCTTCTGTATTCTCCAGTTATGTGTTTTGTTCTGTGATTCTTTCTCATAAACTCAGAGAGTAGAGGAAAAATGAAATCAAACCACTAAATCACAGGGTAGGGGCCTCAAAGTCAGCTGGGTGGCAGAGTGCTAGGAGGTGAGCCAGTACACAGCTGTGTCTATGGGGCCAACGCTCTTGGGGGCTGGCTGAGCATGGCCATGGGGAAACATGAGCCTGGCATTGCCAGATCTTCAGATTCATTATGAGAAGCCAGCAATCTGGCTTTTTATGGAGAATCTCCCAATTATTAAACGTTGGCAACTAATTAACAGCAACAACAAAACCACTGTGGGCAAAACAAAAGCTTCTGCAGGCTTAATTTGTTTTATGAATTGGTGGTTTGCAGCCCCTAGAGCCAGAGGGTTTTACTGAGGTAGGTTTGAGAGTGTTCCTTTGGAATCTACCATGGATCCTCTAATTCAGTGGTTCTCAACCTTCCTAATGCTGTGACCCTTTAAATACAGTTCTATTATTGAGAGCCACTGCTCTAATGAGTGTGCCCTTAACCCTTGATGGGCTCACTGGGGTTCCAATGAAGCCAGCAATGTAATGTAATGATATACTACATCTGGGGCACATTGGGGGTCTGGGTGCAGCCTCTGCTTGGATCATAGCTGACTTCAAGTGAGATGGTTCAGGTGAGTATGTGCCCAGAGCCAACTTATAACTAAAGTGTCAGGTGCTATAGTGCTGGGTGTGGGGGCAGGGAGGAAGAGGCTCTGTGAAGAGGCTTCCTTGGGATTCTGGATCTTGTGATCATTTGGGGGTGGTGGTGGTGGTGATAAGACTTAACACAACCTAAAGCGGGCATGGGGATCTCAGGCTGGAGGGCTCTGAGGGGCTCAGGCCCAGGAGGGAAATAAAATGGCTAAGGAGAAGAATCTGGAGTAGATTCTAAAAGGCTCTAAGGACAGATCCTAGATATGTACTTGGCTCTAGCTATGAATGTAGGACTTAAAAATCCACATTCTGGTCCCAGGCTTATTGCCATGAGCCCTGAGGTCACTCAGTGGACATCTGAAGTGTTCTTCCTGTTTTGCTGGAGTTCTAGAAACTTTCTTTTCTGCTGTTTTGGCCACAGTTTATTCCCCCTTGGAATGGAAGCTCCAGCAAGGCAGGGGCGGTGCCTGATTTGTTCCCTGATGTCTTCTGCGGTCTCTGGAAGGATGTCTGGAATGTAGTCAGGGCTCAACCAATAGCTGCTGCCTTCTTACTTAGGCCTGGTGCTTCGGGGAACTCTATGGACAAGCTGTATGACACTTAGGTTCTTATATAGAGATAAACAATAAACAAGCCAACGAATCAATGAATAAGATGATTTTAGAGCGTGGCCTGTGTACGGCTCGTTCCCCTGCACTGTAGAGTTCTGTTTGTGTCTCCTAGCTAGCCTGTGACAGCTAAAGGGGTGGGTCGGGTCTGCCCGGTTTCTTGCTTCATTGATAGCCCTCCCCCACCCCAGGCTGGTACCTGGCAACAGGGAGTGGTTAAAAAAAAGTGTTTTATGCTGTCCAAATTGACTGAACCAACACAGGCTCGCAGTGATTTCAACCTGCATGCACCTGTGCCCTTCGGAGGCTACGGAACTTGTTATTATCAACCTAGGAGTAATTGCTGATAAGTCTGAGTGTGAATTTCCTTGCAAATAGAGAGGTAGCGGGGGAGTGTTTAATAACAACAGGGATAATCTTAATTAATGACCTGATAACTGTAATTAATTGCATCATATCCGGAGGCCCTCTTTGGAATTCTGGGAGGGAGTAACTAGTGTTTGGCAGCTTTGGGGCTGGAAGGGAAGGGAGGAGATGCGCTGGGATCTCCGTTCCACCACTTTGATGCTGCGAGAGCTTTGGCAAGTTAACTTATAGCCCTGAGCCTCAGTTTTCTCATGTTGAAAAGGGGCTTACACCCCAAGGTGTTGCAGGGTCAGCGAGTGGACCTCCCAGCCCTCAGCACAGTCCATGCCTGTGGCTACTGAGCGCTGTTGGTATCCCGGTTATTATTCGTGGCGGGAGTGCAAGGCTGTAACTGCCCATGCTGGCAGCAGCCACGGGGACGAAGGGCTCCGAGATGGGACGGGGGGGCAGATCACAAGCCCAGGTTTTCCCCTGGACAGGTCGAGGATTCGCTCTACCTTGTGGAGCACCTGATGGCCACCTCCTGGGAGTGAGGCAGGGGAAACTAGCAGCCAGCGTGCCTGCCTGCGGGGGGTCTCTGAAGGTGGACACAGGGACGAGAGATGGTGCGTGAGCGTCTGGCAGTCTGGCGGAAGAAGCGGGGGTGAAGGGACGAGGAGGTTACCGCCGCACTCCCGCGGGACGCAGTGTTTTCCCGGTACGGCGGGAGGTGGGGCGGGGGTACCGCGACCCTGCCCGTGGGGGCGACCCGGCGGGGACAGCGGGAGGAGGCGGGCGCAGCCCCGGCCGGCAGGGGTTAAGCGCTGACCTCAGCCGCGGCGCCCCGGGCCGGGCGGGCGGCTGGGGGCGGCGCCGTGTCGTGCCGTGCGCGGCGGCGGCCCGGGAGGCTCGGAGGCGCGGGCGGCGCGGGCGCACTCCCGGCGGGCCGCGACCTGGCGGGCGGGCGGCGCGGCCATTGGCTCGGCGGCGGCGGCGGCGGCGCGGCGGGGGCGCCGTCCCGGCCATGGGTACCCGCGGCGGCCTGCGGGGCTGAGGCGCGGCCCCGGCCGCCGGGGCCTTTGTGAGCGGCGCGGACGACAAAGGCGCGGGCCCGCGGCGGCCGAGGCCGGTGAGTGAGGGCGGCCCGGGTCGTCCTGAGCCCCAGCGTGTCCCCGCTTCTGTGTGTCTCCGAGTCCCGAGTGTGGGAGAGGCTCCAGGAGTCGGTGTCTTCTCCGGGAGGCCCTGGGTGTGTCGCCGCGAACCTTTGGGTGGCTGTGTGTCCCCGGGGGTGAGAGCCCCCGAGCCTGCGCCTTCCCTCCGTGTGTGGGTCCCTCTTCTTGTGTCGCTTGAGTGATTACGTTACTAGAGTGTGGCCTTTGTGCATCAGCCTGCGGGGGGTGTGTGCGAGAGTGAGAGAGAGACCTCCAGCGGGGTGGGGTCGGGACAGTTTGGGAATCCCCACCCAACCCCACCCTGTGCTGTGCTTTCTTCACCCTTCTCTGTGGTCCACCGCCCGCCGCTGTGCGCTGACCTTGGTTGGGGAGAGTCCCTGGGACGCAGGAGGTCAGGGAGTGCTCTTGTCTCTTCTGTTGTGGGACTGGCACCCAGAGGGAGAACAGGGATGGCCTCAAGCGGAGCCGTGTGTGGGAGGAAAGGATGCCCGGGTCGGCCCCGGGGCAGGGACATTTCTTAGAGTAGAAGACTAGCTTTGGGGGATAGCCTCTGAGAGGGAGTCCAGGCCTGATTATCTGGTGGCCTGAGGACAGTTCTTTCTCACTCTTCAAGAGTGGAGTCCTGGGACAGGGGTCATGAATTTTCCTTTGGCCCTAAAGCCGAGGGACCCTGTTTAGTCCCAAGCAGATAAGTGGTAGTGGATAGGCTGCACTTCCCATTGGCTTTGGAGCTGAGTAGCTGTGAGTCCTTGGCTCCCCCTTGGGGATTCAGCCGGGAGAAGCCACACCCGCCTACCCTGAGCCCATCTGCTCCTCCTTCCCTCCTCGGATGCGGGGGAGAGAGGGCAGCTCATTAAAATGCACAGCCCTTCCCCGCAGGCCCTGCCTAAGCATTAGCTGTAGCATCTGTCCACCTGCCCAGCACTGTGCCCCCACAGGGGCAGGCTTCAGCAAACATGCTAGAAAGGAGGGCACAGTCCAGAAATCACCAAACTCCCTGTGGATGTGGGGTGGGGGCTATTATTCCCCTTTTTTGGACTTTCAGGGTGAAGCTTCAAACCTTCCTTGTAAGGCCTTACCTGTACCTATCCTGATTCTTGCTGTGCTCATCACACTTGCCTCCCTAGGTCCCCTGTTCCTGCTCCTTCTACCACCTGCCTCTTCGTCCTCACTGCTCCCTTTGCCGAGAAAGTGCAGCCCATCCTTCACCTCTTTGGTTTCTCCCTCAGGGGGCTACTTCCTCAGAGGTGAGCTGGGCCAGCTCTCTATGATCTGAGAGCCCCTGTCCCAATCAGGGTGGTTCCTTTACACCTTGCCGTGGAGCAGGGAGCATATCTGTCCTTGATCACCAGTTAGAAATAGTGCCTGACACGTAGTACGTGCTCGATTAATAGTTGATGAATAAATGACTGTGTAATGATGGTTCCTAAATTCCATTGTTTGAAGGTTTTTTTTTTTTTTTTTTGAGATAGAGTCTCAAGCTGTTGCCCTGGGGTAGAGGGCTGTGGCGTCACAGCTCACAGCAACCTCCAACTCCTGGGCTTAAGCAATTCTTTTGTCCTAGCCTCCCAAGTACCTGGGACTACAGGTGCCCGCCACAACACCTGGCTAGTTTTTGGTTGTGGTTGTCATTGTTGTTTGGCAGGCCCAGGCTGAATTCAGACCCCCCAGCTCTAGTGTATGTGGCTGGTGCCTTAGCTGCCTGAGCTACAGGTGCCAAGCCTGTTTGTTTGTTTGTTTGTTTGCAGTTTATGGCCAGGGCTGGGTTTGAACCCACCACCTCCGGCATATGGGGCTAGCGCTCTACTGAGTCTCACTCAGTGTAGTTCCTGGCAACTTCAAATTCCTGGGGTCAAGCAATCCTCCTGCTTCAGCTTTCCCAGTAGCTGGACTACAGGTGTCTGCCACAATGTCTGGCTAATTTGTTTTCAATTTTAGTATAGATCTATCTCTTGCTCAAGCTGGTCTTGAACTCCTGAGCTCAAGTGATGCTCCTGCCTCAGCCTGCAGTTTGGTATGAGTAACTGTGCCCAGCCTGCTGTTTGAAGTTTTAACTCTGGAGGAGTCTGGGGAAGGGAGAAAGCTGGTAGACTCCTTGGGGGCCCAGGTACCAGGTTAAGATAAAAAGAAGGCTACTGTTAATTAGAGAAATAGCAAGTTAATTAACAGACATGTAGAGTATGTGCTAAGTGCTGGGTACTGGGCTAGATGCTTCAAGCATATACTTCTTATACCCTGAGAAGGAGTAGAGTGGAAAGAATATATGTAATCTTCTTAGATAAATTTTGAACAGATAAAGTGGGTAATGCATGTTATGCTAAGGTAGATAATAACTACTTAGATTCATATTGCACGTTCACACTCGCTACCTCTTTGTTTCTACAACACTGATAATTAGGCGGGAAGATGGGTTCACACACATTTTACAGGGAAGAAAATGACTATAGGGAAGGGATAAGTAACTGCTGAAGGTCACAGCTAATCAGTGAAGGAGCCATGGACTCAGCTGGGGTCTCCCTGGCTACCCAGTCCTTAAATTCTGTAAGCTTGTCTTAAGTGCCTTTGTATTACTGTCACCCAGCTGGACAATGGTGAATGACTCAAGGGTTCTAAAGTCCAGGAGAGAGAATCAGACTCATAAACAACAGGGTGTTTCAAAGTCCTCATTCCACTGTCACCTCCAGCCAAGCTTAGCTCCTTCTGTGCCGTGTCCAGAGAGAGTTCCTAATCTCTCGCTGGCTCAGAGAAGGGCATCAGAATCACTTTCCTTCAGGGTCCTGGTCTGATAAAGTTCTCAGGCGTGACCAGATTTGCTAGAACTTCTGCTGGAGACCCTGGGCAGTGGTGTGTTGGGAGTCAGCTTATACCCATGAATAAGAATCAGTTGCTAAATTTTAGGAATTTTGTGAACTGTAGCCATTATAACAAATTGGGAGGAGATAAATCTGTAATTAAATAGATTGTATTTAAAAAGGCAAGAAATTCTCAAATGACTCCCCAACTATTTTATAATATTGTACTATTACCTGTGCATTTGTGGTTATTTGTGCCTTTGTGTGTACATACATGTATGTGTGTGTATAATGTATATAATGATACACCATTGCACATCTCTTCCCAGGTCTAGGTTCAGTGATGTCACGTGGTGGCTTGAAATTGGCTATGTAGTGAGAGTATTTATTTCCCAGGCGTTGGCAAACACTGTACATCAGGGTCTTTCCCCCTCGAGAGCCAGTTGTTAAACATTTACCAGCACACCACTGGGGATCTAGCAGTGAGTATCTCTGGTGCAGCCTCTCCCCTGAGGCTTACATGCTGGAGTGACACTGCTGTAGGGCTGATTATGGTGTCCTCATAGGTACGGAGTGAGAGGGGCAGCTGTTGGGCTGGGTCTACGGTGGTGGCGTGGTGGGGTTGTCACTTACCCCCAAATCAAATAAGCTTTCTTCTTTAGCAAGTGAGTTATTACCATGAACCAAGAAGAGGGGAAATGGGATGAGAAGGAGATGCAGTTAATTTAGAGCTGGCTGTGCCGTTGATTGAATAACCACACTCGGGATGACCCAGGCATCTGGGAGGCAGAGTGGCAGTCACGTCTCAGGAGAGACTATGGACAAGTGAAGTAGCTTTGGGACTCATGGAGATGTGACGTGGACGTGGGCGGCTAGAGCTGCCTGGGGTGGTTTAGGCAACAATGGGCATGGCCCACCTATATGGATTCAGAGACCACCTAAGACAGTAGAGTCAGACTGTTGCTCTGTACAGTCTGAGATCTATGGTGGGGGGATGGAGTGTGCAAAGCTGTATTCAGTGGAAGTGGAGGAAGGTGCAGAGTATAGCAGGAGAATGGGATGGGGAGAAGGAAAAGGCCTGGGTGGGAGGAACAGCATGTGCAAAGGCTCAGAGGCGCAAACTGTTGGAATTTCTTTTTGAGACGGAGCCTCAAGCTATCCCCCTAGGTAGAGTGCCATGGCATCACAGCTCATAGCAACCTCCAACTCCTGGGCTCAAGCGAGTCTCCTGCCTCCGCCTCCCAAGTAGCTGGGACCACAGGCGCCCGCCACAACACTCAGCCATTTTTTGGTTGCAGCCATCATTGTTGTTTGGTGGGCCCGGGCTGGGGATTCGAACCCGCCACCTTAGGTGTATGTGGCTGGCACCTTAGCTGATTGAGCCACAGGCGCCGAGCCCTTGCTCCTTTTTTCAAGACCAAACTGATGCTGTCCTTCCGATCCTTTCCTATCCAGCAATTCAAATTCTTTCTTCA
>CAUYQV010055047.1:0-38436 GCA_963574575.1 Galagoides demidoff
CCAGGCCGCTAAACAACAATGACGGCTGCAACCAAAAAATGGCCGGGCGTTGTGGCAGGGGTACCTGTGGTCCCAGCTGCTTGGGAGGCGGAGGCAGGAGACTCGCTTGAGCCCAGGAGTTGGAGGTTGCTATGAGCTGTGATGCCATGGCACTCTACCCAGGGGGATAGCTTGAGGCTCCATCTAAAAAAAAAAAAAAAGTGGTGTTTATGGGGAAAGCAATGGCTCATATAGTTTGATTTGATGCTGTATTCCTTGCCCACCACCTCCTACTTCCTATGACTAGTCTAAAGCATTAGCTTTATACATATAGTTTTTCATTTCTATTTCCAAAACCTATTTACTGGTATTTTCCTTATTACAAGAGCTCTTAGAAATAAGTAATAAAAAATCCAAACCACCCAATTAAAAAAGAGGTAGGTTTTCTTTTTGAAAATCACTTCAGGATCATCTGTTTGAGATTTTGGCTTGTTTCTTATCTAAAAATGTATAATCAAAAATATAGTTGGTATTTTTAAAATTATTTGGGATTCATTGAGAGTACAAAGAATTAGGTTATGCTGATTGCATTTATTAGGTAAAGTCTCTCTTATAATTGTGTCCTGCCCCCAAGCGGTGTGCCATACACTGTGATCCCCCATCCCCCTCCTCCCCACCTTGTATTAGATCATCTACTGCCTTCATACTAGAATTGAGGACATTGGATTCTTGCGTCTCCATTCTTGTCATGCTTTACTAAGAATAATGTGTTCCACCTCAGCCCATGTTAATAAGAAAGATGTAAAGTCTCCATTTCTTTTAATGGCTGAATTGTATTCCATGGAAGACAGATGAATGGTTAACAAATATATGAAAAAAATTCTCATTATCCCTAATTATCAGAGAAATTCAAATCAAAACCACCCTGAGATACCACCTAACTCCAGTGAGAATGGCCCACATCACAAAGTCTAAAATCTGTAGATGCTGGCATGGATGTAGAGAGAGGGGAACACTTTTTTTTACTGCTAGTGGGACTATAAGCTAATACAGCCTTTTTGGAAGGAAGTATGGAGAATCCTTAAAGAATTCCAATTAGACCTCCTATTTGGTCCTACAATCCCATTACCATCTACTCAGAGGGAAAAAATCATTTTATCTTTAAAATTAATTTTAATTGGCCAAATTTTATCATGTGTAAACTGATATTTTAAAACATAAATGTAGGCTTGGCGCCTATAGCTCAAGCAGCTAAGGTACCAGACACATACACCAGTGCTGTTGGGTGGGAATCCAGCCTGGGCCTGCCAAAATAAATAAATAAATAAATAAATAAATTTAAAAAAGCAGGGTGTTGTGCCGGGCGCCTGTAGTCCCAGCTACTTGGGAGGCTGAGGCAAGAGAATTGTTTAAGCCCAGGAGTTGGAGGTTGCTATGAGCTGAACACATACACCAGTGCTGTTGGGTGGGAATCCAGCCTGGGCCTGCCTAAATAAATAAATAAATAAATAAATAAATAAATAAATAAATTAAAAAAAGCAGGGTGTTGTGCCGGGCGTCTGTAGTCCCAGCTACTTGGGAGGCTGAGGCAAGAGAATTGTTTAAGCCCAGGAGTTGGAGGTTGCTATGAGCTGTGATGCTACAGCACTCTATCCAGGGCCGCAGCTTGAGGCTCTGTCTCAAAAAATAAATAAATAAAACATGCATGTGCATATTCATTGTGAAATAGGTAAATCAAACTCATATTTGCATTATGTTGTTTACTTATTTTTTGACATGTCTTTGTTTCCTTATCTCCAGTTTTGTTTAATTAACATTTATATATACATATATATATCAGTTGTGTAAAATGTAGTTTATATACATGTATAAAGCAGAGTATAAAATTTGATTACTAATCATTATTTAAACAAATTCATTGGCTAGAATATGATAGAATATATTCTTTTCCCTTTGGATACAAGTGTGGATAATTTTAGATTTGATATATTATTCCTGTTCACTTAGTGACAAGGGAGAGAACAAGATTCTGGTTATTTCATAGCCAAATTTTTCTAGACCTACAGAAAAAGGCTAATAACTATACTGCAGAAATTATTTCATAACATCAAGGAGGAAGGACTCCTCCCCAACTCATTGTACAAGGGCAGTTTCACCTTGATACCAAAGCCAGGAAAGGACACATAAAAAAAGTAAACTACAGGCCAATATCTCTAATGAATATAGATGCAAAAATTCTCAATAAAATTCTAGCAAATAAAATTCTGTAGTGCACACACACAAAATAATCTGCCCCGACGAAGTGGGCTTCATCCCTAGGATGCAAGGATGGTTCAACATAAGGAAGTCTATAAATGTAATTTCACTACGTAAAAAGAAGCAATAGCAAAGGCGACATTATCATCTCAATAGACACAGAGAAAGCATTTGACAAAATTCAGCACCCTTTTATGATAAAAACTCCTAACAAAATAGGGATAGATGGAATGTACCTCAAAATTATAAAAGTGATTTACAACAAACCCACAGCCAACGTCAGATTGGGGAAAAATGGAAAGCATTCCTGCTTAGGTCTGGAACTAGACAAGTGGCGGAAGTCCTAGCCAGAGCACTGAGATAACGGGAGGAAATCAAGGGTATCTAGATGGGTACAGAAGTGGTTAAACTATCACTAGTAGCTGATGATATGATCTTGTATCTAGAAAACCCCAAAGATTCTGACAAGAGACTCCTGGAATTGATAAGGATACAAAGTCAGTATACATAAAACAACCATTCCTATACACTAAAAACAGTCATGCTGAGAATGAAATCACAGACTCAATAGCTTTCACAGTAGCAACAAAGAAAATAAAATAGCTAGAAATATATTTAGCCAAGGAAATAGAATACCTCTACAGGGATAACAATGATTTATTGAGGAAGGAAATCATTGTTTGCAGAGGATGTAAACAGAAAAATATATCATGCTCATGGATTGGTAGAATAAAAATTGTTAAAATATCTATGCTAGCCAAAGTGATGTACACATTCAGTGTATTAAAATATCAACATCATTTTCCATAGATCTATAAAAAATAATTCTGTGCTTTGTATGGAACCCAAAAACAGTTCCAATAGCCAAAGCAATCTTAAGCAGAAAGATAGATCAGGAGGTTTCAATTTGTGGGACTTCAAGCTTTACAACAATGCTGTAGTAACCAAAACAGCATGGTACTGGTACAAAAACAGATATAGACCTATGGATCAGAACAGAGAACCCAGACATAAAACCATCCTCATATTGCTATCTGATCTTTGACAAAGCAGCCAAGAACATATACTGGGGAAAAGAATCCTTATTCATTGAATATTGCTGGGAATATTGGATCGGTACATGTAGAATATTGAAACAAGATCCATACCTCTTACCACTCACAAAAATTAATTCATGATGGAAGCAGACTTAAACCTAAGGCATGAAACTGTAAGAATCCTAGAAGAAAATTTTTAGAAAAACTCTTACAGGTATTGGTCTAAGGAAAAAATTTATGAAGAAGACACCAAAGGTAATCACAGCAACAACAAAAATAAACAAATAGGTCTTGATTAAATTAAAAAGCTTCCACACTGCCAAGGATACAATCAATAGAGTGAATAGACAACCTACATCTGTATTTGCATGCTTATACATCTGATAAAGGGCTGATAACCAGAATCTATAAAGAACTCAAGCAAATCAGCGAGAAAAAAATCAAACAACTTCATAAAGTGAGCAACATGAACAGAAACTTTTCAAAAGAAATGAGACTAGTGGCCAAGAAACATGTGACAAAAATGCTCAACGTTTCTAATCGTGAGGGAAATGCAAATTAAAACCACAATGAAATATCATCTCACTATAGTGAGAATGGCTTTTATCAAAAATCTCTGAACGGGATGCTGGTGTGACTATAGAGAAAAAGAAACACTCGATACTGTTGGTGGGACCGCAGACTAATACAACCTCTATGGAAGTCATATGGACATACCTCAAAAAACTAAAAGTAGACCTAACATTTGATCTAGCAATCTCAGTATTGAGTAAAGGGGAAAAATGTCATCTTATCAAAAAGACACCTGCATGCAAATACTTATTGCAGCACAATTCACAATTGTAAAGGTATAGAACCAACCCAGGTGGCCAGCATACATGACTAGTTAATAAAATGTAGTGTATATATAGTATGGAGTACTACTCAGCCATAAAAATATGGCTAACCTAATACCTCTTATAACAGCCTGGATGGAATTGGAAATCATTCTTCTTAGTGAAGTTGCACAAGAATGGAGAAAAAAAACCCCACATGTACTCACCACTAAATTGGAAGTAACTGATCAACATCCATGTTCATACTTGGTAGTAAAACTCAGCAGAAAGCAAGCAGGTGGTGGGGAGCCAGGAGAAGAAAGGCAAATTCACACCTAAGAGGTAGAATGCCCACTATACAGTTGAGGGGCGTTCTTGTAACTTTGACTCAAACTGGACAAAAGTAATTTATGTAAACAAAACGTTTGTACTTCTGTTCTGAAATTAAAAAAAAAAATCTGGTAGGAGAAAACAAAACTTACTGAGAGGAGTGAAGCAATCATGCCCTTCTAGGAGTGATAAGAAAAATGAATACTAGGATCTGTGTGGTTCTTTATTTAGTAATAAGGGATATTAAGAAAGTAGGATACAAGTGAATTATATGGAGAAGATTTATTTCAATTGGACTTGTTTTTACTAAAATAATTTTTTATGCCATCTTTATGAAAGAAAAGAAAAGTAATAATTGCTTTACATAGTCCATATTACCTAATAGGAAAAACTAATTTAATTGGAAATTTGGAAATCTAAAGAAATCCAGTGATTTAACCTATTTAGTATATCTAACATGACAGGATCCTTATCCTAAGATCTAGTACTGGTGTATCATTTTATTTGAATCATGTTTTCAGGTTTCCAAAAAGGTGCTGGAATTGTTACACTATGTTTTGTACTCACAAATCATATAGGGATATAGGAAGAATTAGTAAAGAACTCTGAAGTAAGCCAGAGTTAATAAGATGCATGTTGTAGTCAAACACTCACCTCCTTGTCCTTGAATGATTATAATTTAGTAATTACCATTTAGGCATGGTAATATCCAAATACATGTATAATAATATAAAATAATGATAGATAATATTTTAAAGTTTTGTACCCATTTTCTGCCAAAAATACTTAGCTGAATTATCACATTTTTTATTACAATTTTGTGTAGTAAGAGTAGTTTTTAATCCCTAATTAAAAGATGAGATGCCAAGGCTTAGAGATACAAAGTGGCTTTCCCATGATTATTTAGGTAGTAAGTGGTTGGGCCTAAATAAGAAAGATAGGATTCTCTGCTATATATAAAAATTTACTGTTAATGCAACAGACTTAAAGAGCCTTATCAAAGTTTGACAGTAGTTAAAACCCTACTCTTAAGAGAAAACCTGTTGTATTTTTATTTTACCTAGTAAATTCTATTTAGTATTGTCACAATAATTTTTAATACATACACTGTACAGTTTAATATAATGATTATTGTTTGCAAAAGAAATATAAATAGGATTCCTATTAATGATGAACTCATATAATATCCTTATTGTTGATTGAAAGACACCTTTTGACAGCTTTTTTGAAAATCAAAAACCTGTCAGGTATAAGAGCTTACCACTACCAGTGCTGACTTTATGTGAATTAAAGAAAAAGTATTTTTTAGGCTGGTAGTAAAGTATTTATTTATTTAATTTTTTTTCCCCTTGCTAGGGAGACAGAGTTACCATTGTCATGCAAAGGGGAAGGCATCCGAATGATTGCATTTTCATATTCTTTTTTTTCTTACACTTTTTTTTTTTATTAAATCATAACTATACATTACTGCATTTATGGGGTACAGTGTGTTGATTTTATATACAGTTTGGAATGCTTACATCAAACTGGTTAACATAGCCTTCACCTCACTTTCCTAATTGTTGTTGTTAAGACATTTATATACTCTACTCTTAATAAATTTGACATGTACCCTTGCAATATGCACAATAGGTGAGGTCACACTGATTACCCTCCCTCCACCTGGCCGCCCTCCTGTCCTTTCCTCCCCCTGTTCTTCCTTACTTCGTTCTGGGCTATCGTTGTGTTTTATAATTAATAGGAAAGTGTGGGTGATTATGTATTGGTTTCATAATCGTACTGAGTACATTGGATACTTTTTCTTCCATTCTTTAGATACTTTCCTAAGAAGAGTATGTTCCAGCTCTGTCCATGTATTCTAATATTCAAATTGTTTGCAGAAAGCCCAGGCTTATAAACATTTATTTTTGTTGGCTTTTACCAGGAACCCATAATGTGAATGCAGAGTTGGTACATGGCTGTCATAAAATAAGTATTTGCATGCATGACCTTTAAATTTTTTAAAGATACAGATTTTTAAAACATTCTACTTGAATGGTTTACAAAGTGAAAATAAATATATGATCTATTTATATATTTTATATTTTTTGGTATGTGTGTGTTGTGGTAGAGAGTAGTTCAGTTATCTGTATTGAAAGGAACAATGAACTGTGGATATTGTTTAAAATTTTTGATATTATCTAAATTTTATAAGCTTTTCTTATCTAGATGGGAGATATTTTTCTCAGGTCAAATTTAAATTGAAAGTATTTGTTTTCTTTTTCAGGTGTATAGGGTATGTAAAAATATATTCTCTTTTTAAAATGCTCAATTATTATGTAAAAATCCTGTCATTACCTATCCCTACTCAGAAAGACCCCAGTTTTGAGAGGTAAATAAGTTGACAAATAGTCTCCTGGTTTCTTCAATCTGCTTTAAAAAATACATGTAAGTTTTGAAATAAATGGGTGTCACGTTCTCTATATTGTATTAGGTAGCTACTTACCTTTTCCTTGTGTTCAATTCTCTTTCACATATATCTACCTCATTCTCTTTTAACAGGTAAATAATATTTCATAATATGAAAATGCTATGGTTTATCTGAGCTTTTTGTACTGGTGGACATTTGGCTTTCTTTCAAGATTTCCTTATTGTAGAGATGCAGGCCTGTCACATCTGTGAATATGTGTGAACATTTCTATAGGATACATACCTCAAAGTGAAATAGCTCGGTCAAAAAGTGTTATGTGCAAAAAATTTTCATTAAATACTGTCAAAATGTCCTGGGGAGAGGGCAGCATCAAACATACTATGAGGAAAGGTTTGTCAGTAATGGTCTTCCACCTGCAGTTACTTCCTATTCCTTCTGTTCATCAGTAGCTAGCTGGAGGTCTCCATTTCTAACCCAAGAGTCCATACCTCCTTTACCAAAAGTAGGCAATTCTGCCTATTGCACAGCAGGAATAAGGTGAGGGAAGAGAGGAAATCCACCTGAAGACCGTTGACTATTGTGTCTACTCACCTTTCATATTTGTTGACTTTAGACTTAAGCTCCTCTGGTTTCCCTCTGAAGAGTACTCTTCAGCATATATCAGGAATTTTACCTGTGAATTGGAGCCAACCAGCAGCCTATGTTTTAGGAATTCTTTATAATTTTTGCTCTGTTGACTATATGCTTATTGTCACATGCTCAGTGTTCCATCTTAAGACCATATATTAAGTATTCAAAACAGAGGACAAGTTTCTTAAACTTTCCTCTCCCTTCATCCACTATTTCAGTGTCCTCTAACCCATGGCATTCTCCAGGGTAAAGAAAAATAAACATGCTACCACCTGCATCTTTATCTTCATCCACATTGTGTCCTACAGTCTTGGTGGCAAAGAGAAAGAACCAATCAGGTGTTCTTGGTTTACATGCAGGGGACTTATCTGTGCTAGACCTCCTTTGTATTGCTCTAAAAGGTGCCATATTTCCCTCAGCAAAAGCTCAGATGTAGCATAACTGTACATATAGATGTATTTTATTACATTCTGTCCTCCTTCCTCCTAAGAGAAATATGTAATAAGTAAGTAAAAATTAGTTCACTTTCTCAAACAGTATTCTTTGCGATTACTGAGGAACTGGAAGTAAGAAGATTTTGAATATACAGACAAACAGGTCTGTGGAATAAAACTAGGGGTGAAATATGTTTTTTAACAGTAGTATATCAAAATAATAGCATTTTGAAAGTGTTAGGGACTTGGGGAATTATTATATCCAGCTCATTTATCTTATTGAAGAAGAATCTGAGGTCCAGATATGTTAAATGGGTTTACTCAGGATCTAGCAGATAATTAATTATGAAGTCAGAACTAGAATCTAGATAGCCTTTCTCCCCATCTGGTGCTATTTTTCACATGCTATCTTGCTTTTACCGTAGTATTACATGATGATGTAATCAAGCTTTTTTAATGTATGTAAACACAACAGAATTTACATAACTTTATTGGAGAATAAAGAAAAAAGTACTTAGGAAGCCCACAGTTTTTAAAAATACAATTTATAAAGGTTTTAAAAAGCAGTTTTTAATAGTAGAGGAGATTAGGTATAAAATGAGCATTTGAATCACTGTGACTTTGTTCAAAGCGGATATCTGGAGACTACTTACAGCAGTAATTTCCGTTTCCATGTGATTTTTTTTTTTAGTTTCTTTTCCTGAGAGTTTAAGAGTTCCTATTCTTAAAAACTATTTTGCCTTTTTTAATCCTTTATTTTATTGTGGGGAAAGAGGTTGGAGGAGAAGGTGACAAAACATTAGAGTTGCTGTTGAGAGCTTTCATCTGACAAGAAAATAAAATTAATTTCCTCCAAATAAAATGGAGCTTAGGGGCGGCGCCTGTGGCTCAAAGGAGTAGGGCACTGGCCCCATATGCTGGAGGTAGCAGGTTCAAACCCAGCCCCAGCCAAAAAAATTGCAAAAAAAAAAAAAAAAAAGAAAGAAAATGGAGATTAAATATCTGTTTTGTAAATAAATAAATAAATGAATGAATAAATAATTTATATTATCTTTGTTATTTAACCCTGATTTAACATCTTAATATACAAATGAAACCCTAAATGTTTATTTTTTAATCTAGCCATTTAAATATTTATGTCAGTATAGTTTACCAAATTGCCTTTTACATAATGTCTATAATACATTTGTTTTAATTAGATTACATTCAATTAGAAATTGTGTGCATTAGGCTTGGCGCCTGTAGCTCAGTGGCTAGGGTGCCAGCCACAGACAGTGGAGCTGGCAGGTTCAAATCCAGCCCAGGCCTGCCAAACAATGACAACTGCAACCAAAAAATAGCTGGGTGCTATGGTGGGTGCCTGTAGTCCTAGCGACTTGGAGGCTGAGGCAAAAGAATCACTTAAGCCCAAGACCTTGAAGTTGCTGTGAGCTGTGATGCCATAGCACTCTACCCAGGGTGACATAGGGAGACTCTATTTTTTTAAAAAAAAAAAAAAAAAAAGTAATTGTGTGCATTAGTAGTAAAGCACAAGTTATCCAATTTGTGCTATAGTGTGTAAAATTGAGGCTTAAGAACTTCAGTCCATTTTCTACTTTGATTTTTGAGAACAAAATCATTTAACTTTGAGTATGTCAACTTCATTTGAGATTTACAAAAGAATGATTAGAATAAAGAAAGTTACAATCAGTATTAATCATTATGCTAGCAGTTTAGAATTCCTATAAAGGGAAAGGAAAAGAACAGACCTGACTTTTAATCTTTGAGTCTAATTGTATTATAGATGTACAAACAGTAAATTATGAGCCTACTTTTATAAACTTTAATGATTGATGTAATAAAATTTTATACTAATCTGTATAGTAATAACAAACAGATTATAAGAGGGTTGAAAACCATAGAATATGAAACATAAATAAAACCAAATATGTAGATATCCCTTCTTATATTAAAGTTATAAAAATATCTTACACTTAGGAATTAGAGTTGCAACAAATGCTCATTGTAATATTCTGAAGGCTTACTAACTGTTTTCTAAGTAATTCGGAGATAGACAGGTGTTAAGCTTTGCTATATTTGGTAAAAGTCTATTTCATTCCCCCTGAGAATGATTCAAATCTTCATGGAAAGAAAAAAAAAAGCCACATCAGCTTCCAATTGTAAAAATGCAGTTTTTAAAAACTTAAGTCCTTTTCTCAATAGGCTTCCAGATTGAAGAACATATGGACTCTATCTTTTGAGTAAAATACTTTCATTTTCCTTCTGAATTACTTTTAAGACTTCATCCTGATATGAGAAGTGTAAAATGAAACCATAAGGTATTTAAACATCATGTACTTCTCTGTGATTTTTTTGGTTGTTGTTTCTTTTTCAACTTAGATTGATAATGGCCTGATAAAACTTGGTAATAATTCTGTTTGTTTTAAAATTTAATGCATTTTTTCAGACATGGCCATATTTATTTTTCTGGAGGTAAAATGTAGAGGTTATTCTTGGTGTTTATATCTAATATGATTATTTTATTTCTTTTAGTGGCTTTTAAGTACATATTTAATTGTCTTCTGATTTATACTGCTAGCAGCTTAGAATATGTATTATGTTTGCTATAAATTTACTACATAATTGAAATAAACAGTATTTTAACACTTCTATGATCAAAGAAAGTCCTATTGCAGGCCAGGAAACCTACTTGTCGTATTTGCAATAAAACTGATAAGCTGAATAGGACACAACATGTTTTGTTGTAGTTTGAGGATGTTAGAACAAGAAAGATTTGGTCTGTTATTGAGACGGTGCAACTAATTTGTTTCATATACATTATTTTTAAACTTAGGTGTTTATAGCTTTTAACTTTTTTGAAAAGAAATCTTTTTTGAAGATTAGGAGTTGAAAGGAAAGCACTAAAACTGAAAGAATTTAATTTTCTTATTTCCTAGCAAAAGCAATCTTGAAGGAATCTCATTAAAGTTAAAAGAACAGACCTTACTCTCAATCTTCCATTTCTACATTTCATTTTTATTTTGTTAGCCTACATAATCATATTACTAAAAGATGACTTTTTTCTGTTGCAAGATCTTATTTTTGGATGGGTAGTTATTCATTCATTCATGAGAACAGTTTTTTGGTTTTTTTATGCTATATCCCTTGCCCAGCACATACTACTAAATAAATGAAGCAGAATAATGAAAAGTAATTTTTTTTTTTTTTGAGACAGGAGTCTTACTTTGTCACCCTCAGTAGAGTGCTGTGGCATCATAAACAGCAACTTCAAACTCTTGGGCTCAAGAGATTCTCTTGCCTCGGCCTCCCAAGTAGCTAGCACTACAGGCACATGCCACAGCACCCAGCTATTTTTAGAGATGGGGTTCTTTCTCTTGCTCAGGCTAGTCTTGAAATCATGAGCTCAAGCAATCCATCTGCCTCGGCCTCACAGAGTGTTAGGATTATAGGCATGAGCCACCACACCTGGCCCAGGATAAAGCTGTTTGTTACTGATTTTAAATGTTAGAATTCCAATTTTCTTCCAATGATAGCCTTTCTTCTCAATCTGTATTAATGTTGTCCTTACTACTTACACAGGATTAAATGTTACAGACATTTTTGAGTCTTTGTGGAGTTGGCTTTGAGACTATTTATAGTTTAGTTAGTGAAATTAACAATAATACTGCTTGTTAGACCTTATTTCGGCTCCCATCAATGAGTTTTTTTTCAGCAACCATTTGGTCTTAATCTTCCTTTTTCTATTCAAAATTGATATTGATGGCCAGGTGTGGTGGTTCACACCTGTAATAGCACTTAGGGAGGTTGAGTCAGGAGGATTGCTTGTGGTCAGGAGTTTGAGAATATCCTGAGCAAGAGCCAGACCCTGTCTCTACAAAAAATAGAAAAATTAGCTGTGCATGGGGGCATGCATTTATAGTCCCCTACTTGGGAGGCTGAGTGAGGCGGATCACTTGAACCCATATGTATGAAGTTGGGAGTGAGACCACAGCACTCTATGCAGGGCAACAGAACAAGACTCAGTCTCAAAACAAAGAAAAATTGAGTATTGATATTTGTTTAAAATATAAACAGTTTAGTGTCAATATTTGAAGTGTAAGTCCTAATTGACAAGCTTGCTAACAAAATGCACTAAATTCCTTGCCTCTGAAGATTAATGAACTGAACATGAATGAATTCTTAGATGTCTGCAGCCTTTGTGATTTTGACTTTTCATCCCTAAAAATTGTTTTTGTCTATCTCTAGGGTATTCTTCTGATGTGTCAAGGTCTATTAGACTATCATATTATGAAGTTGTATACCACTTATATAGTCATTTGATGGTTTGATATTCATATTTTTCTTCTAAAGGTTTATAATATATTAAATCCAGTATAGAATATAAATGGCTTCTTTTCTACCCTTGGATATCTTTGAAAGATTTGTTTCTATTTGCTGAATTTCTCTTCTTTCATTCTTTTTTGAACTCATTTCCCTCAGGCTTTTGTCCCACCATTCTACACAAACTGTTCTTTTCAGAGTTGCAAGTGACATTAATATTGTTTAAACCTAATGATTAATGCTTAACTTTTGTCTTATTTGACTTATTGGTATCTTTTGACATGGCGGATTACTGCCTACTTTTTGAAATACTTTTTCATTTGGTTTCTGGGACACTGTATTCTTCTGCTTTTCCCTCACCACTGCCCTATCATCTTTTCAACCTCTTTATTATAAGGGAAACTCAGGACTTACTCTTTGGACTTTTTCTATTTTATTCTCTGGCTCTACTAATTTCCTTGAAGTTCTGGGCCAGTTTACACTTAGGTTACATAAACACTGTCCATCAGTGTCTCCCAAATTATATATCCTTTGAATTCCACACTCATGTATTCAGCCGTCTGCTCAATATCTCTGCTTGGATCTGTACTGATCAGGGCAGTACAACCTATTTTAATGGATAGATTCCAAAATCACAGTCATTTGCTGACCATAATAGAACTTTATTTATTTTTCATATAAATTATAAAACATGCTTCTGATAGGTGATTTCCTCCAACTCATTGGTCCACTATCTTTAGTTCTTGACTTCAAAGATTGCCAATTCCCCTGCAAAAAATTGCAAAGAGTATGGTCATTATATGTAGAAATATTTTATTGGCCAGCCTGGGAGTGTGGCTCAATTACCTCTGCTTACATATTAGTGTCTAGAGAACGCAGTCATATGATTGCACTTAATTGCAAAAGAGATTGGGAAATCTCATCTAATTACATTCCTACAAATAAGAGGAAAAGGAGCTTAATGAACAGCCCTTTTCTGCCACAGATTTCTAATAGTTACTTCAAATAAAACATTTAAAACCAAATTGTAGACCTTCTTTATCAAAACCTATTCCTCTCTCATTCTCTTCCATTTCTGTGTTAGTTCTGTTTCCATTTTATCAGATCAAAATCTTTGCAGTATCATTGCCTCCTCTGCTCTCAGACCATGTATGTGATTTGTTAGCATGTCCTTTTGATTCAAAATACATTCTGAATTCAATGACTTTTTACCACTTTTTCTGCTGCTACTTGTATCTAGACATCATCTCTCTCCTAGATTATTGGACTTCACTGCTTTTAATATCACCCTCCCTTACCCTTTTGCTATCTTCTTAGAAAAGTCAGAGTGATCACATTAAAACTTAAGTCAATAGGGCGGTGCCTGCGGCTCAGTGCATAGGGCACCAACCTCATATACCAAGGGTGGCGAGTCTAACCGAACCCCAGCCAAACTTCAACCAAAAAAAAAAAACTTAGGTCAATAGCCAGGCCTTGTCGCAGGCACCTATCCTGTAGTCCCAGCTATTGGGGAGGCTGAAGCAAGAGAATCTCTTGAGTCTAACAGTTTGAGGTTGCTGTGAGCTGTGACACTACGATACTCTATCCAGGGCTATAGCTTAAGGCTCTGTCTCAAAAAAAAACCTTAAGTCAAATCATGTCACTTCTATGCTATAACTTTTTTTTTTTGCAGTTTTTGGCTGGACTGGGTTTGAACCCTCCATCCCCGATATATGGGGCCAGTGCCCTAGTCCTTTGAACCATAGTCGCTGCCCTATTCTATATACTTTTTATTTCATTTAAAATAGCCTGATCTGGCTCTGTGGTTTTACCAAGTCTGTTTACCTCAGGGCCTTTACCTTACTCTTTTCCTTGCCTAAAATTCTGTTCCATAAGGTAATCTGCATAACTGATACCTTCACTCCCTTCCTGTCTTTACTCAAATATTGCCTTTCCACAGAATGCTTTATATAAGTTCACCATGCCCCTTATTTCCTCCCTCATATCTTTTATTCCTTTTTCTGTTTTATTTTTCTCCATGGTATTTGTTGTCATCTGTGGCAGGCTTTGCTAACTGATCACTGGTTTCATGTCTTTTCCCATAGTATAGAGTTGTTACTGGGAAATAACTATGCAGCCAGGGATTGCATTTCTCTTGTGGGGTTACGTGAGTTGGTAAGACCAGTGGAATGTGAGTTTAGGACATGTATGTCATTTCTGGGCTGAGATCATATAACATCTAAGTGGATGTTTCCTTTTTTTTTTTTGAGATAGTCTCACTGTGTCACCCTCGGTAGGGTGCTGTGGTGTCACAGCTCACAGCAACCTCAAACTCTTGGACTTAAGTGATTCTCTTGCCTCAGCCTCCCAAGTAGGTGGGACTATAGGCACCCGCCACAGCGCCTGGCTATTTTTTGGTTGTTGTTTGGTAGGCTATATTACTGTTTGGCTATATTTTGTAGTTGTTGTTTGGCAGGCTTGGACTGGATTCGAACCCACCAGCTCTGGTGTATGTGACTGATGCCCTAGCTGCTGAGCTATAGGCACCGAGCCTATGTTTCCTATTTTCTTTTATCTTCTGTAGTCAGCTTCAGGCCTTTGGTCTTTCTACTTCAGTTCTGGCCCTATTTGCTTCCATGTAACTTTTTTTTGTTTTTTTTTTGAGACAGAGCCTCAAGCTGTTGCCCTGGGTAGAGTGCCATAGCATTACAGATCATAGTAACCTACAACTCTTGGGCTTAAGCAGTTCTCTTGCCTCAGCCTCCCAAGTAGCTGGGACTACAGGTGCCCTTCACAATGCCTGGCTATTTTTTGGTTGTAGTTGTCATTGTTGTTTGGCAGGCCCGGGGTAGATTCAAACCCGCCAGCTTTGGTGTATGTGGTTGGTGCCTTAGCCACTTGAGCTACAGGCGCTGAGCCGCTTCCATGTAACTTTAATTAACTTTGTACATCACAAGCCTTAAAGCCTGTTTTGTGGGTCTTTTTTTTTTTTTTGAGCAAAACAAAATTAGATTTAATGGTCTTAAATGCAAAAGTAAAACAAAAAAGCAAAAGAAAATAAACAGAACAACCCAAAATGTCAAGACAGTTATGAAGAGAACTCTTGAGAGTTAATCTTTAAAACTACAAATTAAAGGTTTTTGTTAATAGATAGCTGGCAAGAAGTTAAGTACTTTTCTGCTGAGTGTTCAATGAAACCAAAATTTCAAAATAAAATCTGACTGAAATAGAAAAAAGTCTAGCACGTGAGAACCTTTTTTATTGTGAATAATCTGCCTTATATCTAAGCTTTTTTCATGCTCTTACTCATTAATATTTGTTGCCCACCTTATATTACAGAGAATTATAGGCAAGTTTCAATAGTGTATTAATAGGGAATAATGAGAAAAATAGAAATTAAAAATAGAAGGCCCTCATTACATCTAAACTCAAGTATTCCAATAACCATCTTACTTATGTTCTAATTTCAGATATTTCTTTCCTGATATCTAATTTTTGTATTTTTTTTTGGTCACCATTCCTGCTTAAAATTCTTCTGAACCTCCCCATTGCTATAGGATAAAATCTTTAGCATTACATAGATAATGTTAGGAGCTCAGCTTAGCTAGGATAGAGGGTTGAATTGTCAGGTGTAGGAGTAGCCAATTAAAACAAGCCTTTATTTTTATTTTATTTTATTTTCTGAGACAGAATCTCACTCAGACGCCCTAGGGTTGAGTACCATGGCATTATAGCTAACAGCAACTTCAAATTCTTGGGCTCAGGTGATTCTCTTGCCTCAGCCTCCCAAGTAACAGGTGCCTGCCACAAAACCCAGCTATTTTTAGAGATAGGGTCTTGCTCTGGCTTTGGCTGGTCTCAAACTCCTGAACTCAGGCAGTCCACTGGTCCCAGCCTCCCAGAGTGCTGGGATTACAGGCGTGAGCCACCACGTACGGCTCTAAGAGTAAGGCTTTAACCATTTACCGTGATGGTATAAGCAAAAGTCTAAAAGAGGAGAAAGGGGCAGAGTTCCCCTCTTCCATTTACCCTCATGGAATGGTTTACTTATTGAGGGTCATTGTAGATCTATTCAGACGGAGGAGTCATCATTTTGCTGAGGGAGCTTAAAACTAAAGGCTCTGGTAGTTTTATGTACTGGAAATCAGAGGTAGGACTTTGGGGCAGTTTTTGAATATACTGAATCAGAGTGGAGAAAAGTGTTTTCAGGGTTTCTTCTTCCTCTCCCAGTAAGGAGACTTAGACAGAGGTGCCTGAAGAGGATCTCAGTCCAAGGCTTCAGATAAAGAGACTAGGAATTAATTCTTCAGGGCTAGAAATGTAAATATGGAAAGACTTGACTGGCTAGAGAGGCCTCAGACCATAACTGCACCTATTTCCAGAGAGTACAGAGCATGTGCTAAAGATTCATTCTGGTGTGGGGAAGGCAGCCTTCCTCCATCAGGTCTGCCAAGTAACACTCTACACACCTAAATGTTTTATCAAGAGCTGGATTCTTCTGACAAATCTTTGTGATATGACCCTTGTCTATTTCTGTTGCATCTTATATGGCCATTTCTTGCTTTATATTCGCCAAAAATTCTGGAAACACTTAGCTTTTTTCTTACTTATTTGGTTGCTTATACTATTCTCTTAGAGAGAACACTTTTTTTATACCCCTGGTTAAAAATCTATCAATCCTTTGACTTAAGTTACAGGTTACTCTTTTCTAAGAAGCCTTGTATTTGTTTGTGTCATACTCTTTCATTGTGTTCTCAGGCACCTTTTGCATTCATTATAACTGTCTTTTCATACATCTTTTACTATCATTAGTGTGTGAGTTCCTTGAGGAGGATGAATCTTTATTACCAAATGACTGTCTCTCTAGTCCGCAGGTCTTTGTGCATTGTTGGTGCTCAGTAAGTGTCCATTAAATGAATAAGTGAGTGAATAAGCAAAATATAAGCTTATTAATTTCTCATTTCTTGTCTTTTATGATATGGCCTGAAATTATCTTTCCCATTTCATTTTCTACTGTAGCAACTGAAACAAGACTGCAAAAGTCTGCAAACAGGACTTATAGAACCAATTTTCTGCACTCTATATTTATGCTATCTAAAAAGCCTACAACACTGTTTTTTTCTTTATCAGTTGGAACTAGATCTCTTCTTAAGTATCTTTCTCAACAATTTCTTGCTCCTTAAAGGCTCTCCTGATCCCTTTAAAATAGATGTGATCACTCCTTTCTTTGAGTTTTCATAGCTCTTGGTTTTTACTTTTCTTGTGGCATGGTTTTTATGCCATATATAATTGTTTGCTTTCTTATTTTATGTCATTTATTAGATTTTAAGTGCCCTGAGAATTAGAGACCATGTTTTCCTCATATGAGTATTTCTTATAGTACTTCAGCCAGTGCTTTCCAAATAGTAGCAGGTACTCAGAAAATATTTGTAAATGACTATAATTAAGCCAGAGCAGAATTGGCCATTGAGAATTAGAAAAAATGAATTGTCTCAAAGGAAGAGAGGAAAATAAATCACTTTAGAGAATGAATAATTGCTTCAAAATTGAAAGTATTAGAAAGTTTCAAGGAGATGACAGCAGCTATTTAAAGAACTGGCTTCCAACTGTCTTAAAAACCTGGAAGTGTAATGTAATAAGCCTGTTTTCCCCTGTGGATAAGCAGGACATACTTTTTGCTAATGCTTTAATTTATCTAGGTTTCAAAGCACAATAAATACATGTTTCTCTTATGCTACTTAAAATAACTGATTTTTTTTTTGCTATTTTATCTCAGTTATTTATTCAAAATTTCTACACATTTTGTATTAAAGGCAGGAATTATTGGATTATGCTTTTTTTTTTGAGACAGAGTCTTACTATGTCACCTTCAGTACAGTGCCGTGACATCACAGCTCACAGCAACCTCAGACTCTTGGGCTTAAGTGATTCTCTTGCCTCAGCCTCCCAAGTAGCTAGGACTACAGGTGCCTGCCACAATGCTTGGCTAGTTGTCATTGTTGCTTAGCTGGCTGGGGCTGGGTTTGAACCCACCAGCCTCAGTGTATGTGGCTGATGCCATAACCTGTGCTACAGGCGCTACCAGATTATGCTGTTTTTGTCACTCTATGTAAGCCTTTATAAATTATTTATTCATTTTTATTGTTTGGTATTCATTGAGGGTACAAAGAATTAGGTTACGCTAATTGTATTTCTTAGGTAAATTCCCTCTTATAATTGTGTCCCACACACAGAGGTGTGCCATACATCATCATCCTCCAAGCCCTTCCCTTCTCCTCCTCCCCTTTCCACTCTTCCTCATTCTCTTACCCCCAAACATGTATTAGGTCATCTACTGCCTTCATATTAGAATTGAATACATTAGATTCTTGCTTCTCCATTCTTGTGATGCTTTACTAAGAAGAATGTGTTCCATCTCAGCCCAGGGTAATACAAAAGATGTAAACTCTCCATCTCTTTTAATGGCTGAATAGTATTCCATGGTTTACATATACCACAGCTTGTTAATCCATACCTGGATTGGTGGACATTTAGGTTGTTTCCACATTTTGGCAATAGTAAATTGAGCTGCCATAAACAGTCTAACACCATAATAGCCAAAGATTTCAACATCCCTCTGACAGAATTGAACAGATCTTCTAAACAGAAACTAAACAAAGATACAATGACTTAAATATGACCCTAGAACAAATGGGAGTAATAGACATATACAGAGCACACCATCCCAAAGCTACAGAATATACATTTTTCTCATAAGCCCATGGAACATAACTCCAAAATAGATCACATCCAGGATATAAATCAAATTTTAGCAAAATTAAAAGAATAGAAATTATACCTTGCCTCTTCTCAGACCACAAGGCAATAAATGTAGAACTCAGCTTCAACAAAAACATTCATCTCCACACAAAGGCATGAAAATTAATCTTAGCTGAATGGTAGTTGGGTTCAGGAAGATATAAAAGGCAGAAATTGTTAAATCCTTCAAACATAACAACAATGAAGACACAAGTTACTAAAACTATGGAATACAGCAAAAGTGGTCCTAAGAGAGAAATTTATCTTATTAGATGCCTACATTCAAAAAACAGAAAGCGAGTGCATTAACAAACTCACAAACCATCTTATGGAATTGGAAAAAGAAGTTCAATCTAATCCTAAATCCAGCAGAAGAAAAGAATAACCAAAATTAAATCAGAGATTAATGAAATTGAAATCAAAAAAAGCATTCAGAAAATTAATAAATCAAAAGGTTGGTTTTTCACAAAAATAAAATCAATGAACCTTTGGCCAGATTAACTAGAAATAGAAAAGTAAAATATCTAATAACCTTAATCAGAAATGATAAAGGGGAAATGACAACAGAGCTTCAGAGGTAAAAGAGATCATCTCTGAGTACTATAAGAAACTCTATGCCCAGAAATTTGACAGTTTGGAGGAAATGGATCAATATTTGGAATCACACCATTCCCTAGACTTAACCAAAAAGAAATAGATTTCCTGAACAGACCAATTTTAAGCACTGAGATCAAAGAAACAATAAAAAAATCTCCCAACAAGAAAAAGCCCTGGTCCAAATGGCCTTACCGGAATTCTATCAAACCTGCAAAGAAGAGCTTATTCCCATACTGCAGGAATTATTCTAAAACATTGAGAAGGAAGCAATCTCCCCCAACACATTCAATGTAGGAAACATCACCCTGATATTAAAACCAGGAAAATACCTAACTAAAAGGGAGAACTTCAGACCAATTTCAATAATGAATATGGATGCAAAAATTCTCAACAAAATCCTAGCCAATAGATTATAGCTTCTCATTAAAAAATAACCCCTCATCACAATCAAGTAGGTTTCATCCCAGGGATGCAAGGCTGGTTTAACATATGCAAGTCCATAAATTATTTATTTAAAGATAAAAATGTCATACTATGGAGGGGGTTATTTCTTTTTTTTATTATTAAATCATAGCTGTGTACATTAATGCAGTCATGGGGTACAGTGTGCTGGTTTTATATACAATTTGAAATACTTTCATCAAACCAGTTAACATAGCCTTCATGGCATCCTCTTAGTTATTTTGTTAGGACATTTATATTCTATATTCACATGTACCGTTGTAGGATGAACCATAGGTGCAGTCCCACCAAACACCCTCCCTCCACTCATCCTTCCCCCTCCCCTCCCCTCCTTCTCCTCTTTCCCCATATTCTTGGGCTATAATTGGGTTATAGCTTTCATATGAAAGCTATAAATTAGTTTCATAATAGGGATGAGTACATCGGATACTTTTTCTTCCATTGTTGAGATACTTTGCTAAGAAGAATATGTTCCAAGATGGAGGGGATTATTTGTTCGCTTTTTCTTTCTCTCTCAATTACAAACAAAGTATCTTAAGTACAACAACAACAAAAATTGTGGTATAGGGACTGAGTTTCAGAAAAATGAAAATAATGAAAAAAGGGGGAAAAATATTCTAAATGCCAAAGCAGTGGTTCTTGGATATGAGATTTCTTCATGTATATGCTTATAAAGCATGTAGTTCTAAATTTGGGGTGCCATACATCATCACCCTCCGAGCCCTTTCCTTCTCCCCTCTTTCCTTTCCCCTCTTCCTCATTCCCTTCCCCTCCACCATGTATTAGGGTGGAGTTACTAAAATATTCACTGTATATTAATAGCTTCCAGGCTACTTAGTTATAAATGTTGACCTATACTACGCAGTACTTAGTATTTGGTTTTACTTATCCATTGCAAAGAAAAAGAGCCTTGCAACCCCTTCCTCCTAGCCCAATAGCCTTGTCATTTCAATTTAGGATGATGCTAATACATTATTGAAATGTGTGCTGAGAGTTCTTCATATATAACAGTATATAAAAAAAAAAATTGGCCTTGGACAGCACCTGTGGCTCAGTGGGTAGGGTGCCGGCCCCATATACCCAGGGTGGCAGATTCGAACTGGTTTGGCCAAACCGTAACAAAAAGTAGCCGGGTGTTCTGGTGGGCATTTATAGTCCCAGCTACTCGGGAGGCTGAGGCAAGAGAATCACTTAAGCCCAGAGTTGGAGGTTGTTGTGAGCTGTAATGCCACGGAACTCTACCAAGGGCAATAGAGTGAGACTCTGTCTCTTAAAAACAAAAACAAAAACAAAATAAAAAAACTTTGGCCTCATTTAACACTTATAGAAGAGATATTGGCTGGGAACAGTGGCTTATGCCTAATCCTAGCACTTTGGCAGGCCAAGGTGTGAGCATCAGTTCAGACCAAGGGTTTGAGACTGGCCTGAGCAATACAGTAAGACCCCATCACTAAAAAAATAAATAGATGCAAAAATAAATAAATAAACCAGGCATGGTGGTGTGTACCAGTAGTCCCAGACACTAAGAAAGCTGAGGCAAAAAGATCACTTGAAGCAGGAGTTTGAGGTTGCTGTGAACTGTGAAGACATCACATCACTCTAGCTGGGGTGATAATGAAACCTTGTCTTCAACAAATAAATAAATTGATGAATAAAGTAGTTAAAGAAATGCTTAAAGTCATATCAATATAATAAACTGTCATAATGAGCATATTAAGATTAATATGAACATCATAGCTAAAGTGGCCCAGAAAGATTTTTATAATAGAAAGTCCTACATTGGAGGTCTAGCTCTGTTTTTTAGTAGCTAGATGATTTGACTTATAAACCATAATTCTTCACCTGTTAAATAGGGGTTATATCCCTAATTAATAGGGTTGTTTTGAGAATTAAATGAGATCATGTGTAAAATACTTGGTGGCATGTCTTATACATTACGGGCAGTTAGTAACCTTTAGTTCTCATTTTTTCCCAGGTGCATAATGTAATATACTTCTCAAAAAAGTGAGGTCTTGTCTCCCTAACACTTCAGATGGTTCTCTGCATATCATCTAGCCCCATTATTATTTATCACAAACTTCTACTTGATTTCTCTATCTTTAGGCCAGTAATCCTATAGCTTGCAGAAGGAGAAAGTCTTTAAGAATAACAAAAGCCTTCATTCATCCATTATAGTATATTTTACTACAATTTGAAAACTTGTAATCACACTAAATAAGGGGACCAGACATACAGATGTATTGATCGATTCATCGGAAAATCAAATTTGTACTGTTTCATAAGTCAGTTCTGTTAATTAGTTATTATTGTTAAAAGTAGTTTAGAAAGGAGGATAAATTTGGTTTTCCAATGAATCAATGTCTAAGAAAGCCAATGATTTCTTTTTGTTGAGATTCAGAAAGAGCATGAGTTTATGACCTTTATCCATCCAAAATATTTTCATTAGCCTACTTATTTCCTTAACCTTCCTTCTTTTGGTCTGCCACCCAAATCAGTCTTAAATCTTGAATGCATCTAGTTAACTAGATTACTCAGCTCTTTTTATCCCTGCTCTCAGGTTACTGAGTATGGCCAGTGGGGAGATGTAGGGGAATGACACAGATGTACAGATTAATGTCATACCGGACACTGAGTGAATTGCTTAGGATCTCTGCTAGACCTTCATAACTGTTTGGTCATTCTTAAACTTTTCTTAATCAGCTTTCTTTCACATTTCCCCAAAGCAACTCTTCTAAATTTGATCCTACTATTCCATTTATTAGTCAAAACCCTGCTATTTAGTAGAGAACATAGAAATAGTCCAAAAGCAGGTCTTTCTTTTTTCTTTTTGTCAGCCAAAATTCATATTAAAATATAGAGGCTTATATCCTTTAATTTTGCCACAGAGAAAGAGGCAACCTCATTTACCTTCAGGTTCATCATGTTATGTTTTCACAGAATCATACCTCTTCTGTCTCTCTAAAAAACCCTGCTCTCCCCCACCCTTCCAATGCCCTGGTTAGTTCTTTAGGTTTCTTTGTACTTCATTTTTCCATCTGCAACCATGCTTAAGTGTATTCTTTTTTTTTTTTTTTTTTTTGAGACAGAGCCTCAAGTTGTCCCCCTGATTAGAGTGCTGTGGCATCAAAGCTCACAGCAACCTTCAACTCCTGGGCCCAAGCAAGTCTCCTCCCTCAACCTCCCCAAGTAGCTGGGATCACAGGTACCCACCACAACGCTCGGCTGTTTTTTGGTTGCAGCCATCATTGTTTGGCAGGCTGGGCTGGATTCAAACCCCTTGGGTGTATGTGGCTGGTGCCTTAGCCACTTGAGCCACAGATGCCAAGCCGCTTATCTCCTTAATTCCTTTCATAGTCAAAATTTTTGAAAAAAGTCAATATTAACCATTTCTTCCAAAGCATTAGCAAGTTACTGTCTGCTTTTCCTTCCAGCAACTGTAGTCATACTCCTCAGAGCATCACTAGTAAGCTATGTACTTGTTAGATGCTTTCAAAGGCAAGTAAGAGAGAACCTTGCATCAAGTGGTGTTCCTCAGTTCACTAATTGTGAGGAAGTATATTATCTTTGAGAAGAGGTGCAGATATGATAGGTATGGGGACAGATTTCTGTCTCCACTTTTCTGCAGTTCTTTCAGTTCTTTGTCCCTGGATGTATTAATTATTTTCTCCATCTGGCTTCCTTTATAGATGTGTTGTGATACCAGAGCCTGGGTCTGTATGTTTCATTTTTTTCAGGCCGTTTGTAAAAAGAAAGTATTCTTGTCTAAGCACTGAATAGAAGTTTTCCTTTGCATTTTGGTGAAAAGTGTTTGCCAACTAAAATTTATGCAGTGTTTTTCTTAAAGCTGGATTCTTGGACCAGTCAATGGCAAGAATGATAGGATGATCATATTTATCTTAGACTAAGCTTTTCCTGAGTCACAGAAACATGAAAAAAGTAATAGATATCTGAACAAAACTGCCATTCAGTTGTTAGGAAAGAGTAGAGAAGTGAGTATTAAGTAACTAAGAGAATATTTCACATTTCTAAGTGTAAAAGCCAAGATCCCCACTAAGTGAAAGCAGTGAAATGTCTATCAACTCATAAATTGATTAACAAAGTGCAGCATATTTGTACAATGAAATGTTATTTGGCAATAAAGAGGAATGAAATACTGATACAATATGGATGAACCTCAAAAACATTATGTCAAGTGTAATACCCCAGTCATAAAATTGTATATACCATATGATTCCATTTATATAAAATGTCCAGAATAGGTAAATAAGTAGAGTAAGAAGATAGGTTTATCCTGGCCAGGTGGCTGACTTCCTTCTCGAACTCAGCTCACCCTCACCAGGGTGGAATAAAGGCCATGATTGCCCACACCAAAAAAAAAAAAAAAAGAAAAGAAAAAAAGAAAAAAAAATCATGGCCAGGGGCTGGAGGGAAGGGAGAATGGGTAGTGAATGGTAATGCATATGGAATTTCTTTGGGATATGATAAAAATGCTCTAAGATTAGATTATGGTAATGATTGTGCAATTTTATATATATGCTACAACCCATTGCATTGTACATTTTAAACAGGTAAAATTTATTGTATATAAGTTATGTATTACAAAGCTGTTAAAAACAAAAATACAAACACAAATCTCTCTCTATTCTTCATCCTTCTGGATACATTAAAGCAGAATTAAATATTCTTACACTTTGAATAGTCTTTGTTCATTTGTCCTTTTTCACACTATTCTACTTTGGTACTCCTATTACCTTATTTGTTGTAAGGAACTGTTACCTCTCTGTTTCTTTTTACTGATCCTCTTTTCCTCTTTTGTAATTTCTTAAATATTGGAATTTCCCAGATTTCATCCTCAACTTTCTCGTGTCTTTTCAATATACTTTTCTCTGGGTGTAACTCAATACTTAGAATAAACTTGATAAGTTTTGTTAGATGAATGTTTGAATTCACTGACTCCCAAGGCTGATAGATTTCCCAATTATTACTTCAACTCTTTCAAGTTCCATCGTTAGATTACTTACCTATTAACAATACATGCCTAAGAAGGGCTTGGTGGCTCATGCCTGTAATCTTAGCACTCTGGGAGGCTGAGTGGGCAGATCACTTGAGCTCAGGAGTTTGAGGCCAGCCTGAGCAAGGGCAAGACCCCACCTCTTAAAAAATAGTTGGGCGCCTGTAGTCGCAGTTACTTGGGAGACTGAAGCAGGAGGATTACTTGAGCCCAAGAGTAAAGTTGCTGTGAGCTGTGATGTTGTAGCACTCTATGAGGGCAAAAAGTGAGATTCTGTTCTTAAAGAAAAAAAAAGAAAGAAAGAAGAAATATATTCCTAGATGTTATTCATCCAAGACATGATTATTTTTTTCTAACCACACTTATTTAATCTTCATTCATTTTAGTCAAGTAGCGTCTTTATCTCCTTACTTCCTCTTTGTTGCAACTCTCAATTTTATTTTCATCATTTCCTTTTTTCTCACTTCTCATATTGAATGTCTTATGAATTCCTCAAATGTGTCTCTTAAATCTTCACTTCTAGGCTCCATCCTCACTGCCCTAATCCAGGCCTCTTGTATATTGCTACCATGTAGTATACAGGGCTGATCATATTGATCCTTTGTTGTGATAGCTCGTTGTTGTATCTGTTAACACTGATGTTAAAGCTACTTCAGTTAACTACACAAGGCCTTTTGAAATCTGATTCTAAACTTATGTGTGCTGCTTCAGCTTTGCCATCTGGAGGATACCTTGCTGTGATTTTGTTCTTTTTACCTGAACCTCTTTGGGTAAAAGTCCCCTTTTATGTCTTCTTGCCTTCATTCATGCTCATTCTTCAGCTTAACGCTTTTTCCATTTTGTCCAGTGTATTCCTGTTTATCATTTAAGTTTCTGTTTAAAATTCATCTATTCACTATTTAATCAATTCTTTGCTAACTGGTTGCTTTGAAACAGTTACTCTGCTTGGTCAGTGAATTAGACACAAACCTTTGTCTTCTTGGAACTTACAAAATAGATACTCATTGAAACCTTAATGAAGGCTCAGTGCCTGCGGCCCAAGTGGCTAAGACGCCAGCCACATACACCTGAGCTGGCGGGTTCAAATCCAACCCGGGCCCACCAAACAACAATGACAGCTGCAACCAAAAAGTAACTGGGCATTGTGATGGGCGCCTGTAATCCCAGCTACTTGGGAGGCTGAGTCAAGAAAATCACTTGAGCCCAGGAATTGGAGGTTGCTGTGGGCCGAAGAAACCTTAATAAAATCCTTCCGGGCACAGTTAATTAGTATTGATCATATGATAATATGATCAAATTATAAAAGCATTATGATTATTATTTGATCATAAATAATATGATCAAATTATAAACATTATTAAAAGCTATAATAATAGCCAATAGATGTTGGAGAGGAAATGTCATGTTGTGAAAAACCTTAACAGGGCGGCACCTGGGGCTCAAAGGGGTAGGGTGCTGGCCCCATATGCCTGAGGTGGTGGGTTCAAAGCTAGCCCCGGCCAAAAACTGCAAAAAAAAAAAAAAAAACCTTTAACAGGCTCTTATTATTTACCAATGGATAAGACTCAGTTTCCCCATCTTTAAAATGAGAATAACAGTATTTAATGGCAGAATTGTTGAGGCTTAGTAGTGATAATGGCATAAAAAAGCACACTGTCTAGACTAAAGCCATAAATGTTATCTATTTTAGTGTTATATTATTTTTTATGTTTAATAATTTCCTTAGTCCCCTTGTACCATAAAATAATTCTAGGCAGAGCCTAGCATAATTTATATGCATATACTATGGTGTACATAGTTGACACTCAACAAATGTTTGATGAGTTTTTAATTAGAATTTTTTTGAAAGTATATCAGATTTGTCTACATAGTAAGGCTACTGTGACTAGTTTTAAGGCCTCTGGTATCCAGTAACAACATTCATTTTAATGTTTGTTTTTTTCTAGTTGTCTTTGTTAGAATTTTTACTAGTAGTGTAATTAACACTAGATTTTGATGTTTTCATAACTACTTCCTGTCTTTTAAAAAATGCTAAGTGAAGTAAAAAAGTTTCACACAGAGTAATTCCTAGGACCAGGTGTTTTCAGTGGTAAATTCTACCTAAGATTTAAGAAAGAAATAATTACAATGCCATTCATATGTGCATTTCCAGACAATAGAAGTAAAAGGAACATACTCCAGTTTTGTTTTTTTTTTCAGCATAGTAACACTCTAAAACTAAAACAAAACATTACAAGACACAAAAAATATTCATGCCAAGATCAGAACTTAAAAAGAGAGAAAAGACAAGACTCAAAAAATACAAATCAATACTGTCTTAGAATAGGCATAACATTTTTAACAGAATTTTATCAAATCATAATCAAAGCAGAAAAATGATATTATATCATGATCAAGTAAGTTTTATCCCAAGATTGCAAAGTTCATTTAACATTAGGAAATTGAGAAATGTAATTCATCATAGTAACTAACAGGCTAGAAAGGAAAAAAAAATCTCATATGATTCTCTATGTATTTGCCAAATACTTTGGATAAAAATCTAACCCATTTTTGACTAAAACTTATAAGTTACTGAGGAATAGGACACAACTTTTTCAATCTTACAAAGAGCTTAAATGAAAAAAAAATCCTAAGTGAAAAAAGAAGTGGTCACCAGGCTAATGGCACCCAGGAAAAGCTTGGAATCATTTATTGAATAATTGCCTTTGTCACAAAATTATATTTTTGTAAAATGTCCTAACTAGTAATTAAATGAAGGTGGGTGTCTAGGTGGCTCTAAAAAGCTAATAGAGTCTTGCACCAAATAGGAACATGAAAAAATTCTTAACTATACAAATACAGTTTTACATAATTAAGTATATATGTGTGTGTGTGTGTATATATGTATATATATATATATATATATATATAAAATACTCTAGCGTCTCAATATAATAATGTATGATCCCCATGTCAGCCCTCAATAAAGAAAGGATTCTGCTTTTGAATATATCTCCACTGCTGGAATCCAAACAATTGAAGGGGTCTGTTTTGGTTTTATTTTTCCTTTTTTTTTTTATTAGATCATAATTTCATTAAAACAACATAATTCATAGATCTCTTGCACTTAATTTGTAGTTGGTACTTGGTAAATGAGGTTTTTGTTAATATCCCTTCTGTCTGTCTACATGAAGGCATCATAGATTTCGGTTTGTGAGATAAAGCATTCTCTTATCTTGTACGATACCCTATAGCACCTGAACATTATTTCATCAAGATTTATGTAGAAAGTAAAACGCTTCTAGAACTTCAGCACTTATCTTCAAGCTGACAATACACTGAAAACATTTACTGCTTTTTAGAGTTACCATTTATTTAAGTTATAACTAATGTCTACCATGAATTTTTAATTTAAAAATATGGAAATGAAAGCTAACCAGAGGTAGGAATTAGAGAAAAAAGTAATAAAAAAATTTAAGAACAAAGTATGAAGTGTTAAAATTTTCTAGCATCTTTAGCTAAAAGAATTACTGACTTTTAAGGTCATCAAGATTTATCAGGTATTGTTATAGGAAGGCGAATAAGATAGAAAATGGCATTTGTTTCTAATATGATTATGTTTTCACAGTTTTTCTTTTTAAAACAAACATTCTTTCATTGACATATCCAAGTTACAATAAAATGACACTAAAACTAGTGAGAGGATAGACATGCATGCATCTGACTCCTTTGATAGTAGGTACCAATTCATTTAGGTTATAGAATAATTGAGATACTTACAAAGCTAATACTGATTTCAGTAGTTAGCATGGTTTTGAGACTAATAACACAATATCTAGAAAGTAATCTAATAAAGCAACATGAACTTAATGACTTCAGTGAAATGTTAATGTCTCTCATAAGTATTTGATTATTTTTTTCTGTTGATTGCATTTTGCGTGTATTTTGGCAGCCAAGCTTCTTCCTTATCTGACCACTTTTGTATAGCAGGGATGTACTGTGTGATTGCCACTGATAGTGTCTGAAGGGCCTTGTCCTGTTTTCTGTTTCCAAGTTTAGATTTAACTTTGGGAGAGATAGAAAGAAAGGAGCCTGAGCATTTAATGGGAAGGGGAAAAGGTAGGGATGTTCTCATAGCACTTGGACTGTGACATATGGAAATACACAATGAGCATTGCATAACTCCAGGGCATGCCATTTACACAGAATTTGATGTGAAGGGTGTCTCCTGAAGTTGTGCAGATTAATAGCTATGTAATAGAGCTCTCTTTTATCATACATATTCTTTGAATTCTTGTTATTTATTTTCACACCTGCCTTCTCCATGAGATCAAGGGACAAAACTTCTAATAATTCTTTTATTCATAGCAGCTGGCCTAAGGTGAAAATAGTCAATAATTGTTATTAGAAAATATTTTATATTTTATTTTAATGTGTGTCCATTCATACAATGTTAATTGGCTAATTGGCTTGCTGTACTTTCTCTGAAGAAAACTAAACTTTAAAATTCTTATTATTTACATGTGAAAAAATTCAGATTATTTATAGTTGCACCAGGTGTTAGAGATCGACTGTGAAGCACACATTAGCTACTGATTCTTCTGCCTTTTCCAAATGATTCCTATTTGGTTCATTCTTATTCTTTTGTTTTATGTGATCAAAATACTAGCCACAATGGGGATAGAAAAGAGGCTTAAGTTATATTTTCTTATAAAATTCCAACAGTCTATTGAATTCTGTTCTTGTAGAACAAAAAATATGTATTCTATATGTTAGAATGGCATTGTTTTAGATTCTTTTTATGTGAATAGTATTAAAGATCAGCATATACCAATACATTCCCGTGAAGGTATTTTAAAATGTAGAAAGATGACTTAATACTTAGAAAAATCCATTTGACCTACATCATAATTGTAGCCTCAGGCTTTAGAATTAGGCCAAAGAATGGAAAATAAAAAATAAAAAAGTTAGAAAGCGAAGTTAGAATATTTACCCTCAGTGCTATCCATAACTTTTAAATACATATGTCTTTCTAATCAAAGATTTTAGTGCTTGGAGATTGTTTCCTAAGTGGGACTTAAGGGTAACATTATGTCTTCTGAAGGAAAGAATAAATATTCCAGATCTTCTAGAACCTCACCTTACATTCCTACTTTGAATATTTTGAGGATCTTGGTGGAAAATAGATAATAGGTGATGTTTGTGAATGTGATGTCGTGTAGTCTTAATATAATTGTTTTTGATACATACAGATATTTAAAGGTATAGGTATATAGTAATCTAGATGTATAGTTTAAGGTCTCAGAATAAGTGATTTCTCATTTTTGTCCGTGTTTAATTTGGTCAACAATCTGTTTCTGAATACAGAAGTCTTTTTAATTTTTTTAGCCAGTGATATCACGGTGGTAACTATAAAAATGTTTAATAAACTATTGGATCCATATGCTAAATTTGCCATTGTTTAATCCTCTTTTTTCTAAAAAGGACTCTGAGGTGTGGGAGAGGGAGCAGGGTATAGTACTTCTTAATTTAGAGTGAAATCTTAAATGTATGATCAAAATGTACATATTCTCCTTGATAATGTTCTAAAATGACCAAGTGTGCCTCATTGGTTTTTGGTGTTTGAGCTATATACTGGGAGTTCACATTGTTGGAGGGAACAGAGTTAGGGAGACAAACCCCTGGACTTTCAAACCCAGGTTTATTATTCTGTAACTGACTTTGAACATATTAGTAGTTACATTCATCTGAAAAAAGTGAGTATAACTTTTTCTCCAAAGAACATGTATTACTTTCACAATCAGAAATTGAATGATAACTCCTGTTTTTTCAAATGAGAGTAATAGCAGCTGTCAGATTAAAAGTTAAGTTCTTTGAGGGTTTAGCATCCTGCATCTCCTGGAGCAGTGCTTTATATGGAGAGACTCTAAAAAAAAAAAAAAAAAGTACTGAAGTTGTTGGTTTCCTTAAATGATTTTTATAATCCCTTTTAGATATGTGATCTGAAATAATTGATATTGCTTTGTTTTCAGATTATTCTTAATTGTTGTAACAGGATTGTGTAAGGAGATAGTCTTTAAGTGATATACCTTGAGGAGATTGTAAATATTATCATGCTGAGATACAGAGTTCTTTGTTCTATTTCAATTGTGTCTAAGTATTTTTTATATTTTTGGTAGAATATTTATATTTGAAGAAGAATATTTATGTAGTTAGCATAAATAGGATTTGTCTTTTAAAACTTCATATTGTGTGAACAAATTCTCAGTTCCTGATGTATTAGTGTTTTGTTTCAGTTAGATGTTACCCTTTTGACCACTTTTTGTTAGTGTGAAGAACAAAAATAAATGATATAGTTCTGTTTCCTCCTAATTAGGGTTATTATCCTTATAGATATTATCTTTGAGTTACTTAATAATTTGTGAGCGATTTTATCATTCCTTTGGTTTTTCTACAATGTGATAAATATTATTGTGCGTGTGCCGTACTAGCCATTGGATTTGACTCCTCTATCACGCATTATAGTAGAATCAATTGTTGCCTAATTTAGTAATAATTTTATCATAGCAGCTTAATATCTCTTGTAATTTTAATTGTTATCAAGAAGAATGACATCATTTAATTTGACTCAAAATGCAGAAGGATGGATGAATGACAAATTAAGAATTTACCACCCTTGCATAATATTCAAGCATAGAGTATTAGAAGGATTGATGGCAGAAAAGGTTAACAAATTTGAGCAGCTTTCATTAGCTTTACATCGTCATATGTTTGTGGTGCTGACTGAAATAGGCTTTGTAGGAGATCTCGGTCTAGGGAACTAATTACTTGTGCCGATTGCTGCACTGATGAATAGACCCCTCATTGTATCATTCCCCTGAAGACGAGGAGCAGCCTGTGATTCACGACTGCATCCTGGCTGATATTTGATAATAATTTTAACAGATAAACGTAGGTAGGCAGAATGATGAAGTGCCTATCCAGGCTCCATGACTATCAAAGCCATACACATAGCCATCTGTGTACTGCTTTTTTTCTTCTCACCTAAGGAGAATTTCATTTTATTAATTAAGTTCAAACAACTGTTATCTTTTGGTTGTATATATATTCTGTAGGTTTTTCTTATTTATCCTTAAATGATATCATAGTATTAATTTTTATTTAAAACTTAGAAGGGCTAATGAAGAAAAATAGATTACAGAGCTCTTTAATTTTTTTTTTTTTGAGAACTGTAATTCCTATAAGTTTTTGTATTCCGTTTTGATTATATCTCTTCCTTTTTACTGAAATCAACTAAGGAAATGCTTGAGGTGCTTATTGTCTCTTCAGCATTTTCAGAAAAGAGCAAGGGGTTCCTACTGTTTTAAAAATATTTTCTTTAAGTAACATACTGGTTGTTGCCTATGCTTATATTAATCTTGAGATAATTTTTAATTGATAAATATATTTTACAAACATTTTGAATTTTTAGAAAATAACATCTTTAAAACATCAAAATAAGGACAACTTTTATTTGGGTGTTTTGAGACTGTCAGCTGTTCAAAACTACTAATTTGTCAAAGATGACAAGTACAATTTTATTAGCTCATGAAAAACAACTAAGATTTTATTTTGCATTAGTTACTACTATAGAAGTTTTGATTATGAATGAATTTTTTATTGTTGAAAAAAATATGAAATGTACAGGTGTCCATGCTGTATGTCTTCAGTGAGTAAATGTATTCTGCAGAGATGTTTTCGTTCTATAACTAAAAAAACTTTATATTAGTGCTTTCCTTATAAAATATTTTCTGGCATGGTAAGTCATGATTAGTTAACAAGAGAGAAATTTGACATTTATATATTACCATATAAAAGGTCTATGTAATTGGGCAAAATATCATAGAACTTGAATTGAGTGAACCTTTTTTTAAAAAATGTATTTCCAAAAATATGCTTTCAATATGGCAATTATTGCACATCATATAGCATGTAGTTTTTAATTAAATATAAAAACAGACTACATAAAACAGAAATCCAATCTGATTTGCTTGAAAATAGATTGCTATTTCACTCCACAGCAATGGTTTATTTAAAAACAGTAAATGGAAAAGAAATGCATTTTCTTGTGTTGTTCTAAGCCTCAGGGGCTAAATGTAATGAATATTTTAAGAGATTATTTTAATTAAATTCCTGCACATCTAAACAGAGTAATATTTTATTATCACATACATAACCATGTAACTGAGATATTCATTAAAGTTAACACTTTCTGGACCAAGAATTCATGGTATGATTTACTGACCTTGTGCAAAAAGGCACAAATTAGGAAGAAAAATGAAGGGGGACAGACTTTGATTAATATAGGTAATGCTATACCATATTTATAATAGCCTTTTCCCTATTCTGGTTTATAAATGCAGCCACAGAGAAAGGTGCCCTGCTGAGGCTGAAATGAGGCTGAAATCAGAGCACATGCCACTAGAGTGTGGGGAAACTGATCACACTGTCAGCAATTCATTTCAAAATGATGTATTTAGTGCTCATTTCACCTTCCAAGAAAAGGAAAAGGAGCTCCTTAGACTAGAAGGTGATATTGTTATTTTCAAGGACATACCGAAGTTAAAGATTGCAGAAAGGGGAGTGTGAGATGGAGGGAGAATTAGGAGGAAGGAGAGGAAAAAAAAGGCAGAGCAAACAAGGAGAGCTTTATGCAGAAATTCAGTGCTACCACGCTGTTTGATAATTGCTAACATATGTGGCTTCTCTGTTTCATTGTAGTCGTCCTCGTGAGTTCTGGCGCCTTGACTACTGGGAAGATGACTTGCGGCGCCGGCGACGATTTGTGCGTAACCCTCTAGGATCGACACATCCTGAAGCGACACTAAAAACAGCAGTGGAACATGGTCAGTGTATAAACCACTCCTTGCCAATAGCAGCAGGTACAGTACTTGGTAATGAAGGATATAACTTCATTATTACAAGGCACTGTAAAATGGTCCGATACCACATGGTTATTCATCCCAGAAAGAGAAGTTAAATTTTTTATAGTTAGTACAGGGTTTTATTAAATTATTGTGTCAAGTATATTTATTTATTATGTTACACATACAAAACTTACTATAGACCCTTTGTTTCAAAATATAAAAATTAAATATTTCTCCTTTTCAGTGACCCATTATGCTTTTGAGTAAATTAGTCCAGGAAGCCTGCCTGAAATCCATAAATATCAGAAAGACAGCATTTACAAACCAAATAGATTTCTAGGTTATATACATTGTTTTTGCCCAACCGTGGTATTTTAGCATGAGATTATGAAGTGAGAAAGATAGTAATAAATATCCGCGTGCCTAGATACTTTCTGAGCTTTGATTTGTAGATGGTTGTGATAGATGGCTCATGGAAAAAAGAGAATAGACATTATTTTCATATGTTCCTATTCTTCATTATTTTGTTATCAGAGGTTAAGAAAACATTTTTCCTTTTTTATTATAATGTATATAACTGTGCTTCAGTTCAGTTTAGAAATCTGATAAATAAATTGAAAAAACCTGAAAAGGTCCTTTGGATTTGATAATATACTTTCTTTGATCTTTGAGTTTCACTTATTATATTATCATTTTTGAAAGTCAATTAAAATATTGATTAAAGGGGAAATGCCTCCCTGCACATTGAAACTATTTTAATTTTACAAAATGCACACTGGTCTTTAATAAGACGAGAAATAGTTTTAATTTTCCCTTTACAGGGTATTAGTTTAACATGCAGCAGCTTATAGTTAAATAGGATTATGTAGTATACAAAATAAATGTTAAATTATGTTCACTAAAGATATTAAGAATTTAGATTAAAAATCTGTAATCTTAGGTTTGGCCTCAGTCAGGCAGCTTAACCTCTGCACTCAGCCTTAAAGAGCCATTTCTGGAAGAAAATGTCCACAATATGTCATCAGATATAACACCAAATGTGACATCAGTCCTTTAAAATAAATGATCATACAGAGAATAGTCAATAACAAAGTGATCTAAAAGCAATAATAGTCTCAGGGTTCTACATCTTCAGCTACAGGAGGTGGAGCAAGAGAAATAAGATGTGGGATTAATTAGGCCACTTTTGCTTTTACGGTACATATACTTTTTTTTGTGGTGATGTGGATTTCTGGGTCATTCTTTTTTTTTTTTTTTTTTTTTCATTTTCTTTCCTTTTTTGTTTTTGGTTAATGATGCTTACATTGAGAAAGTCAGCTTTTTTAGGGCAATTTTACCCTTTTTAGCAAATAGCTATTACTATGCATACTTGATATCTGAATTTTAATTATTTTTCTCTCTTCTAAACTATCACTTAACAGTGAATTGTCAATTCTGAGGTCTGTAAATAGCAGTTAAAATGTTTTTATAAAAATGGAAGTTAAAGTGTTTTCTTTTTCTTTTATATCTGGAAGGTGAAAACATATTTTCTGAAATCATACATAGGCAAAACTATTAATCTTTTATCCTGAGAGAAATATTGGTGCCTGAATTTAAAATTGGTGGCACAGATTTACTGCAGAATTTATAATACTAAAACATATTTTTCTCAAAAATAGTAAATTTGACTATTTCAAGAATTGTAGGATTCTTAATAGTGAATAAATTTTAAATATTTTATTGAACTTTACCTTTCAAAATAATATTGTCCATTTTTTTAATGCTAAGCATCTGCAATAATGTTTGGCAAAAAAAAAAAAAAGATATTTTATTGTCAATGTTTTTACTATCATTTAAGACTTGTTTTGACCTGTTTAGAAACAAATTTCACTGATTACTCTAAAACTGAAGAGATTAATACAATGTTAATTAGTTATCTATGTTTTATTGAGCATTTTTAAATTGAGAGGAAGAAACAGATAAACATTTTATGTGATTTCATCCTATTTAGTAATATCTTGTAATGATTAATATTTAAAACACCTCCCAAAGATTAAAAGCAAATATTTAGATTTGAAATACATGCTTTCAAAAAACGAATCAAATGTGTAGGAGATGCTTCAGTAGACTCATGGTTAAGGAGAGAAGCCATATTTAATATAACTTCTTAAGATAAAAAAGATACAGCTCTAATTAATCATACTTTGTATATTTTAAATAATAAAGAGGGACAATTCTGAAATTCAGCACATAGATTGTATTATGGTATTTGATGTCAGCATAATTTATGCTAATATATTCTATAAGCAAAGAGCTCAAATTTTAGCAGCTTATTAAATAAATAAAGTTGACGGTCAATTTTAATTTAATATTAACCTTGAAATTACATCTTAAATGAGTTTTGGAGCATTAAGGAAGCTAATTAAAATAAACATATTAAGAATCAAGTATGCAAAACAAAATAATATCAAAAAGTAGCTGAAATTACAGAATTTTTAGTATGGATAAATACTGTGCTTCAATGTTCAATTTAAATATTTAAAATAGATATTACTGAGGATAGCATAATTTATTTAAGGAGACAGGACATTTTAAAAATGCAGAATCTTAGAACATCATGAACTTACATTATCATTATCAAAGGAAGACATCTAAGTAGAAGTGCCATTGGAGATTAGTTATGTATTTTTGTAGTAAGAGCCATCTTTTTTATAGATTGATTTGATTTGAAGGAAAGCCTCTAGTGTAAAGGTGGCAGAGTAAATACCTGAAGAGTGATGTTCTCTGTTTGGGCGATCAATACCAGCCCCATGACTCTACTTCTGGCTACCTTCTAGTTAAAAACAAATTTTTTAATTCTGACAATTTAATTGCCCTTCCCAAGTTCACATTAACTTGCTTGGGGAAAAGAGCTTTAGGTAATTTTTCAACCAGAGACCCTCCAAAGTGGTTATTTATAAAAGTCATGTTGTAATGGGAGATTTCTTTAACTTTGCAGAAACTGAGTCATATTTTTATATTAAAATTAGTGCTTAATTTTAAGATTAAATATTCTTTATTAAAATTAGCAGCAACAAGTAAAACTGGATATGTGATTCTTAAGGGCATTTTCTTTCATTTTATAGCTTTAAAGTTTATAAGAAATCCATCTTAATGATTCGTAACATTTCTTCATGTGCAGAGCCTGGGTTGGCAGTTATTTATTATTAGAGCATTTTAGGTCTTGGAAGAACCTAAGGCTAAAGTCTAGTCTAACTTTATTATTTATAAATAAGGAAACTGAGGAAACAAAGTGCCAACATTCTAGGTAGATAAAGGACTAAAGCCGAGGTTAACTAATGATTAGTCAGATTTTCATATCAGTGTGCTGAACTGTCTTCTAAAGTTTATTATTAAGTATCATGGGAATTCTGTATTTAAATTACAGCTCATAAAAATACTTTAAGTGGGAGAAAGATTGGTTTTAATTCAATTGTCAAAAACAGTTTAGTGGTAGAATCCTATTGATTCAAGACATTTTTATTTTGAAGAGAATGTATTTGCTAATAGAATTACAGTAGAACCTTCATAGTTGACCACGACTTTACATTAACCACCTCCTTAAATTGACCAAATTTTCATAGACCAGACATGTACCACATGTCTCTATCAGCCTAGTAGGCCTTATGTTGACAACCTCTGTATGTTGATCAATTTGTTCCAATCTCTTGGGTAGTCAACTTACAGAGGTTTATAGAATAATAAAGTAAATCATTTGGTTTTCTAGGGATGACAGATCACATAAAGATCCTAAATCATGCCTTTCTCCCATCACTTCAATAACGTCAAATACTATTGCTTCCTTTTTAGGATCAACATACAGTAGGTTCTCTGAACTTTTGGGCAACCCATGATCAACAAGCCATACACTTGACTTGTTCTAATCATTCTTAGTAGTTTGACTAATTTTTCTAGAGTAAATTTTCTGGACTGGAATGCTATGAAAATAGAATAAAGGGAAATTAATTAGGACAATAGTTGTTATAAGATATTCTTTATGTGTCCCATTCAGAATACACTAATGATATGTGCTTCACATCATAGTAAATGCATGCCCATATTTATTTTGTATACATTTGAAAGGACTTTGTTATTTCAGTAGTAACCTTTTTTCCCCCAAAGTGGCTAATTCATAAGGTATAAACATCTTAATGTAATATGCACTATTGATGATTCCAGTTCGTTGTCTCAGTAGATGTTTGAAAAAGATTTATTTTATATCATAGCTGGAACAGTCTTCTGTGTTCCTTGTCTATTTTAATTTTACTTACCTGGCTTTATTGGAGAGATAAATCAACGTATGTTCAAAGCTAATTCTAGAGTACTTGAACTTCATTTTTTTTTTTTTTTTTGAGACGGAGCCTCAAGCTATCCCCCTGGGTAGAGTGCCATGGCATCACAGCTCATAGCAACCTCCAACTCCTGGGCTCAAGTGAGTCTCCTGCCTCCGCCTCCCAAGCAGCTGGGACCACAGG
>CAUYQV010055050.1:0-13870 GCA_963574575.1 Galagoides demidoff
TTATTTGCTATCCACACTCTGAACTCTATTTCTGACATCCCAGCCATTTGCTTGTGGATGGGGTCTTCAATTATGTCTTCCCCCTTTTCCCTTGGAGAAGTTGATCTATTCTGGCTATTTGAGTTGCCAGAGTTTTTCCGCTGGTTCCGCCCCATGCTGAGTTTACCTTGTTTGGAGGCCTTATCAGAAACGTTCAGTTGGTGGCTTCTTCTGGTTGCCCAGAGAGACAGGCCGAGCGTGTCTGTTGTCTTCTCCCAGTTCTCCGGTGCTGGGGCAGCCGGGGTGCAGTGGAACAGCAACAGCTTTTGGTTGTCTTTTTGGGGTCGCAGCTCGCCTCAGGAAGGTTGAAGTGTGCTCCTCAATCTTCTCTCTTGGCTCTGCTCCAAACCATCAACTAAGTAGCTAAACTTCTGTCCTTTCAGCCTCTTTCTGGATGGGAGCTTCTGTAAAAAGCTGGCTGTAGTCCGCCATCTTGGCTCGGAAAAAAAAAAGGAACAAATTTCTACTTGATAGTACTTGTTCTTTTAATGCCTATTGGTTATAAAAGTGTAAATATATTTCTAGTATGTTAATAGCAGTACTCTGTTCAAACGTGAGATGTACCAAAGTATGTGTCATAGTTATACCTATAAAAATAATACAGATTCCATCTTCTAGAAAGTAACTGTCCGCTCCAGGGAGGAAGGGTACTAACTTGATGGACCAGCCCAGTCCTGGACCAGCCCTGCCCTGGTTACTCCAGTAACAATTATTGTGGTAGGGTCAAGTGTGATCTGACTCAGCTCAAAGAAGAGAAGTTGAGTGGAGGTACACAATAAAGGTGATCACAAGAAAAATGAGGAGAAACCTGTGGAAATTTACAGAGAACAAAGTGCAAGAATTACTGGCTAGATATACTTGCCACCCACTGCACACTTGCCCTTTTCAGAAGAGACTGCAAAAACCTCAAATTCCTAATCTAATTATTCTAATTAGATCTATTTAATTAATCTAATTATTCTAGGTGTAAGTTCCTGACTTGCATATTTTGAAAAATAATGTTGATTCAGCCTACAGATCTCTTAAAATAAACTCTAGGTAGATTACCTCCTCCTCCCACAGCCCACTGTGGCCTGCCATCCAGCCACTGCTCACTGTGTGAATAGATGGGTTTTTTTATTCCTAATACTGCACCTATAGGTGCTGTCATCCTGGTCATCCCACAATATTAAGAGTACTCTCTATCATCCAGAAGGTAAACAAGCACATGCTCCCATGCAAGTGCACCTTTCACAATAGACGTTGGTCTCACCTCCCAAGACCAGACTGTCCTAGTTGGTCATAAAGGTAAGAAACCCTACCGGGCCACACCCAAGAGCAAGGCAAAGAGAAATACAATGAGGAGGGAGGAGAAAGGTCATGTTACCGCAGCACAAGAGGAGTAAAAAAGGGTGTACCAGCTTGGCCTTCCACTCCTAATCACATGAAACCCTCCACTGGAACATTTCCTTCTCTCCCACTGGGGTAATAAAACAGATAGTGCAACTCCCTGGGTAGGCTGGTTGTTCACGGACGGAACACAAGGATAACCGGGCCAGTGACCAAAGCTTTGATGTTGGGAGCAAAGCTTGGGAGCACTAAACCCAACCTTCTTTCCTCTGTTAAATACCCTATTTGGTATAGCTTCACTCAGCTGAAGGTGTTTTACTAAGAATTAATAACGTGAAACTTTCAAAATTTTTGAAGGAATGAAGCAACTTTTTGCATGCAGAGATGGCCTTACAGAGACACGGAAATGATGGGCTGTAGTTTCAACCCATTGAGCAAAACAATTTGCAAAATAACTTGTATGAGTCAGTCTCCCTGAGCTCGGGGGTGGGGGGGGTGGGGGGGGGTGGGGGGGGGAGCTGTAGGCTATTCCATTGCTCAAATTTCTGGGTTTTCTGCTGCCACAGCTCACTCCCAAGAATTACAGAAACTGGAGAACAATTTCTGCAAAAGAAAAGAAAGACTGCAGTCAAGCTCTCCTATTCAAGGGAAAAAAGAGGACTTTTAACAAAGATCTACTTCAGATAGATGACAGCAAAAGTGTGCTAGGAAAGGAGAAGTCTAGCACACTTATTATTTTTTTTAGAAACAGAGTCTCATTTTATCGCCCCAGAGTGCTGTGGCCTCACACAGCTCACAGCAACGTCCAACTACTGGGCTTAGGCAATTTTCTTGCCTCAGCTTCCTGAGTAGCTGGGACCACAGGAGCCCGCCACAACGCCTGTCTATTTTTTGTTGCAGTTTGTCTGGAGCTGGGCTTGAACCTGCCACACTCAGTATGTGGGGCTGGCACCCTACCCACTGAGCCACAGGCACTACCCCGTCTTATTTTTTTAATTAAAATTTTTATTAATACGATTGTAGATTCACGGACAGTTCCTCCAATAGTAAAATTTTGCAAACTATATTGTTCTACCACAACCAGAATATTGACATTCATACAATCTACCAATCCCCTTCAGACTGCCTAAATAGGAATCTTATTCCTATGGTTATGATATACAGGACTCCATTTACTAGAAGACTTTTGTGGTGATTTTTCTTGCTCATTTGATGCACTGAAAAACCATCTTGGGAAACCCGTGTTAAAAGAAATCCCAGCAGCCTCTAGAAGCTGAGCAACTGTCAACCTCAAACCAATAAGAAGTGATGAATTTCAGGCCAACAACCACAAGAACATGAATTCTTCCAACTGGATTCCAATTCTTCCAACTGGAGTGAGCTTGGATATGGATCTTTCCATAGTGAAATGTCTAGATGAAAATGCAGTCCAGTCAACAAATTCATCACAGCCTCCCTAGAAACTAAGCAGAGGATCCAGCTGAGGCATGGCCTGTCTGTAATCCACAAAAACTGAGATCACAAACATATTGTTTAATGCTGCTAAAATTAGTTATACCAGGTGACTCATACTTCCACAGCAACAGTAGCTCAACAGATGACAGGCAGTCACTGGATTACAAATGAGACAGGTTCTTATGTTTGTTCTTGAATTGAGGCTGTACAAGTTAGAACAGGTACGTAACTTAAATAGGTAACTATCATCGCCTGTTCATTAAGAGTGAGTTGTATGTACGTAAAATGTTTGTAATTGGGAACTGCCTGTAGTGGGCCCTACACTGGAATGTTTCTTCTTCAAATAAAGGTAAGGCTGCCTCAGGTGGCCTCCAGAACCAACCTGCTTTGAATCAAATCTTAGATGTCTTTTTTCATCCTGTCTTTTTTCAGATCCTTTTGTTCTTCTGAATTATTTTAGAATTTGAATAACGGTTTCCTGTCCACCAGGCTGGTATTTGACTTTCCTACCCTGAGGTTGCCCAGGCCCATAAATTTAGAGAGCAAAGAGTTTGCTCATTTTCTCTATTCTTTGAGGTAATAAGGAGCTGTTGGGAAAATTTCTATCTTGAATGTCTACTTGGTCTTCTAAGTGACCACAGAATTCAATACCAAAAATACTGACATGTACATATAAAAGTGCATATGTGTGTCTGCCCCCCCACGCATGTGCACACACACCCATGCAAGCACCATAACACAAAGCCAGGGACATTCTCCGTAATGTCCACTTATGTCTCTGGCTTTCAATTGGGAACCTACCGCCATCAGCTCTCTTCTCTTTGGGAAGTGGGAACAGAATGAAAGGAAGTTTCCAGAACACACAAGAACTCCCCTTAGCCTGATATTCTGGCCTATATGTGCACACATGTGAAAGAGAGTGGGGATTCAGTCTCTTGCTGTACACCTTCCCTGAAGGATGGTGTTCAACCAAGTACACTCCCCCTCCCCCCAAAGACCATAGCATACAAACAAGACCAGAAAGCAATATTAAGACAGTCCAGTCTGTCAGCTGTCTGAGTTTTGAACAATGCTTTCTGACTTCCTGGCTTTGTATATTAACTGACAAATATTAAATGTTCGTTATGTCCAGTGAAATAAAACCAATAGGATGCAGTTAGATAGATATAATAGATGATAGATGGCAATCCAGAGACACCAGAGAGCAGATGCTTTTGAGATGATTTTGTCCAGCCCGGAGACCCAGGAAAAGATGGTTCAGTTTGAAAGATAAAAACTGATGTCCCAGATGGGAGGCTGTCAGACAAGAAGAATTCTTTTCTTCCTGGGAGGTCAGCCTTTATACACTAGTCCTTAAACTGATAAGCTGAGGCCCACCCTTCTAAAGTTTCCACACTTTCTCTTAAACAAATTATAACAGGAAAAATTCCTCTTCTTTCCATCTTCCAAAATAACTAGCACACAAAGACCAAACACCTTTTTTGGGTGCATCCAGTAAAAATCAACCTAATGAACAAATAATATTTCAAACTTCCTTGAAAGATCAGAAATAGGCCAAATCATTATTTCAGACTTGGCAATAATAGTCCAAATAGATAATGCAAACAAGATTCCTGAGGAAAGATTAAAGTAATTGGCAGAACCCACTAGTGTTAAGCTACCCTAAACACTCTGCAAGCAAATAAAGACAAATAATCGATAAGCTAATAATTAATCATATTATCTACAAATATTAGGGGCTTTACAAGATTTTTGTCCTTAATCTGAGTCACTGTCTGCATTAGAAAACGATACTGTGACACATCTGTTCTTTCCTTCCATAATCAAACTTTCCATTAATTTAAACTGCTTCACTCCCAATTACAGATTTGGAAGGCCTGAGGAAACCAGAGAAAAGAATGGTTAGGGACATCTCAAAGTTCTTACTTTAAGGCATGGAGATGGCTCTAGGCAGGGCCAAGGTTTACTCATTTTGCCTATGTGTTAAGCAGACCTATGCCTTAAACAGAAGTACATCTTACTAGCCTGTCCCTACACAGAAGAGAATTGGACTTCAGCAAGCACAAAGAAATTTAGGCTTAAGTTTTGGATGAGATTAAATTAAAGAAAATACAAGTAACGATTGCCTTCTCGCAAACTTCAGTTAAAAAAAGATTCTCTTTAACCACAGGTATTGAGCTGTAAGACTAGAACTCTGAGATTTGGGATTAGTTTAGCTGCCCATTAAGCCTAACACTCAGATAAAGCCATGGAAAACTTAGCAGTCACTGTTGGTTGCCTAGCCAGGGTCCATTCTTTCTTTCTCTTCCGTAGGCAAGCCCACCTTGTGGTTAAGTATTTCGATGGGCACTCTATTTGATTTGCTTCTCTCTGCACATTTCCTGACTACAGAAATGAGTTCTGATTAGCATCAACCAATGACAATAATCCTTCCTATCTTTCGTGCCAGAGATCAGTTTAAGTGCCTTGGTTTGAACCAATCAATATGGAGCACTCTCCTTGTGAACTGTTTAGTCCATAGCTGGAGCCACCCACAACCTAATTAGCCCAGTCTGACTTTAGAAAGCAGTAAGTGGTCCATAATTGAGAGCGAGGTTTTTCTCTCACTCATATAAAATGAAGAAACCACTTATCCAAGCAGTTAGGAACAGCGCTCTTGAAATGCTGAGGGTATCTCATTTCAGAACAAAGCCCATCCTTGCATAAAAACTACCAGAGGGACTACAAAGACTTACAGAGAAAAAAATCTGTAGCCCCAAGGATGAGGGTTAGGATTATTATTGGTGGTGCCTTCCCTAATGCCTATCCTCTATTATAGGAAAATGTGGAAAAGTGAATTTCATGACACATATATATGAATCTCCATAGTGGCCATAAAATAGTTGTCTTTTAAATTGCATATGAACTTTATGAACACCTGGTATATTGTACATATATATTTCTTTTAGAAAGAGTTTCTGTAAAACAGAAACATTGTTTTCTAAGAGAAGGTAAGTAATGCAAGGGCTTTGTTTGAAACAGTGATTCAATCTGTCATCCAGATTGGAATGCAGCCTCAGACTCTTGGGCACCAACAGTTCTTGCTTAGCCTCTAGAGTAACTGGGACTACAGGTATGTCAATATGCCACTATGCCGGGCTTATTTTTTTAATATTTGGTAGCAAAAGTTGTTAGTCAGGCTGGTTTCCAGCTCCTATCGTCAAGGGATTTTCCTGCCTCAGTCTCCCAAAGTGCTAGGATTACAATCACCTGCTCTATTCCATCACTGACAACACACACTTTTGGTTGCTGTGCACAAGTCTTCTTGAGACCTAGGATTCACAAAGAGCTGTGAGACATTGTTCTTGCCCTCAAGAGGCCCAAAACTAGATGCAGAAATAGAATGCACAGAAAGTAGTATGACAGAGCACATCTTGTTCCCCAGAGAGACATGCCAAATTCAAGAGCCACAGGAGGTCAGACAATGGGGAGAACACGAGGAATAAGACCAGGACGATCAGCGGGCACAGGTCTTCCAGATCCCTGGAGATTAGCAAGCCAGCAGAGAGAAGGTCCTACATGTATGTTGGCGGATAAAGTGGGAAGACAGGCAGCAAAGGCAACAAACACATAGTGCAGGAGATAAGTAAGGATAAACAATGATAGAGACTGGTGAAGACAGTAAGGGAAGATTTTCATCAAAATAATATATTATCGTTATGGGGGAAAAGTCCAGCATGACTGAACTCAGAGGTGATAGGTGATGGGGCTTTAAAGGGAGATGAGGGAACAGGAAAAGGTGAACAGCAGCTCAACAGAGACAAAGAAGTGACACATTAGGAACAGCAGGAAGGGTGTGTGGTCCATGTGATTCATCTATCTGGGTTTGCTAGCAGGGGCTGTGGCAGCTTGCAGGCTGGGGGACAGCGTGCTGGCTGGAAGAATCGTAAATTCTTTTGGCAGCCTTGTCTTCTCAGGCTGGCCTTTAGTTGGGGCTGAGGTCACTCTAGGTACACAATGTTGAGATGTTAGGAAATATGTCAGTGTTCAAGTCCTATAGACCAAGATTGAGGTCTAGTTGGGAAGAGGGTGCAGAGGCGACTGGCTGGAGTTCCATCAAGGAGGGAGTCTTCCTCAGAGGGCAGCTCCACCTGGCTGACAGAGATGACCAGCTGGAGAAGCAGTAGAATCAATGAGAGGGAGAAAATAAGGCTGATGATTTGGAGGTGGTATTGCCCCCCAATAGTTCACAATTCAGGAATCATGGAGCAACACAGTACTAGAATGGGGTACAGGCAGAGGACCCAGTTGATCATCACTCTACTTGGAGGTAGCACGTACCTAGATAACATTAATGAGCAGGAAAGCAGCAAGCATAAGAACTGACGGTTTCAGGACATGCCTCTGGCTGTGAAGCATTAGTAGTCTCGAGCTTCCCATGCTATTTGGAGGGTCAGGTTGTGTGATGTGCCACTGCACCTTGGCATTGGCCAGGGTTTTGGGCACATAACCACTACTCCAAAGACCCTGGGATGAGCTAGGTCTGCCTCCTTTGCTTTGGAATCCCCGACACACAACACTGTGCTTCATGAATTGTTCTAGAAGAACTGCTGGAGCTGCATTTAAAGAAAGCTTAGGGATTGATTTCCAGAGGCAGAAAGACTGAGTTGGAATTCCATCTTTCCTATGTGACCTTGTGCCCAGTACATAACTTCCTTAAACCTCAGTCTGCACAACTGTACAACAGAGATTGGAAGACCATCTAGCTCAGAGGGTTTCAGGAAGAGTTTAATGATTATGCATGAAAGGCCCTTAACAAGGTTCCTGGAATGTAGTAAACATTAAGGAAGTAACTGCTATTGTTTTGTTAAGTAGGGAAAAGAACGAAGGTTAAAATGCTTTAACTCATAGCATTTAAAGGTCAATATCCTGAAACATTTCCTCTGGGTTAGATTTTCAGGTGAAATAAACAAACGTGAAGAACCTGCACCATAAATAGAACTTGACCCTGGGTCCCATAGATTTATGTAACAGCTACACAGAGATTTCTAGGAAAAAAATGGTAGACTATCGAAAAATGCATGTATTGGTCTTGGGTGTCATCCATCAATGAGAGAGGCTTAACCCAAGATTTTTATTTTCTGTGTTAGGGGAAGGACAAAAGAATGGAAATAAACCAATTAACAGAAACATAATTGATTTCAGAAATTCATGAACATAGAGTATCATTCTTTCTCTCGTCAAGGAAAGCTTTATCAGCATCCAGTGTAGTTAGCAACACTGAGCTAAAACATTTATTAACGAAAATATGCTTTTTTTAAAAGTCTCAGGAATGAATTCTAATCAAACCACTGTGTGAAATATTGGCACTCATTATTTCTGCATTTATGAGTACAATCAAGTGAGCCGCATGTCAAGACACCAGTAGGGAACCCCACAGTCCAAGGAGGATTCTGAAAAAGGTCAGGTTAAGTGTCCAGCACGGGACCCTTTAATGTGCAAGAGCAAATGCAGCACACACAGTCCAACCACTGGTCAGACCAATCAGGGCACATCCCATAAGCCACCATCCTCCAAAACCCCCTTCTTCCTGGACACAGGTGGGCCCTATACATCCTCCCTTTGTCAGTCAGAAATTTCAGTACTAGGTTTGAGTTCTCTCAACTTCAATCTTTTCAGCTGTAAAGTGGGGGAAATAGTATTGACCACTCCTCCCCAGGATTAAAGATTAAGAGAAAATACACATACAGTTCTTTTATAATTTTATTTATTTAATAGAATCATAGCTGTGTACATTAATGCAGTCATGGGGAACTTTGAAATAGTTTCATCAAACTGGTTAAAATAGCCTTCTATTTCCTAGAATATATTTATATTATACATTTAGAAAGATTCACATGTACCCTTGTAAGATGAACCATAGGTGTGGTCCCACCAAAAACACCCTCCCTCCCCTCATCCACCCACCTCCCTTTCTCTCCCTCTCCCATTTTCCCACTTCTTGGGCTTCTTTCATAGTAGGGCTGAGTACACTGGATACCTTTTCTTCCATTCTCGAGATAACTTTGCAAAGAAATACGCCTTTGTAAACATGGAGATTAAAGTCTCCATCTTTCTTTAAGGCTGCAAAATATTCCTTAATATATATGTAAAAATACATGCACCACAATTTATTGATCCATTCATGGTTCGATGGGCTCTTGGGTTTCTTCCAGGACATAGCATTATAAATTGGGCTGCAGTAAACAATCTGGTACAAATATCTGTGTTGTAGTGTAATTTTTGGTGTTCTGGATATACACCTAGTAGAGGAATTGTAGGATCAAATGACAGGTTTATTTTTAGTTCTCTAAATGTTCTTCAAACATCTTTCGACATGGGACTTATTAGTTTGCATTCCCACCAGCAGTGTAGAAGTGTTTCCTTTTCTCCATATCCACACCAGCAGCATCTCTGGTTTTGGGATTTTTGTAATGTGGGCTAATCTTACTCGAGTTAGATGATATCTCAAAGTAGTTTTGATTTACATTTTCTCTGATTAAGGATGGTGAGCATTTTTTCATATATCTGTAGGCCATCCACCTTTCTTCTTCAGAGAAGTTCCTCTTCAAGTTCCTTGCCCACCCTGAGATGGGATCACTTGTTCTTTTTTAGTTTTGAATCAACTTTATTTCACTATAAGTAGGTTGCATACAATTACATCAATTGGTTTTATACACTCTAGAAGTGATCAAGACAAAGTTTGGCATAGAAAAGCTGTAAGAAATAGGTTCTTAACTACAAAAGTTACAGAATTAAAAAAAAAGAGAACAAAGAAAACTAAACTTGAGACCCCCCTTAATCAAAGAAATACTTTCTGTAAAAACATATGCAAATTTTACAGACAAATACATTCACAAGCTGTCTTAAAAACTGCAGGTATTCCATATCTGTAATTATGTCTTAAATCAAGTATTCATGGCCATTACTTGGCTAATTAAGAATCATTCATACAAAGTTAAATCAAGTATTCATGGTCATTATTAGGCTAACAGAATCATTCAAAGATCATAAAATCAAGTATTAATGGTCATTACTAGGATAATAAACTAAAAATCACTCAGACAAAGCCAAAGTACAACAGGTATGAAAATTCTGAATGCCTGAACTTTTCATTCTTCAATAATACAAGAATTTGTGGGCATATTCAATGAACTCAATTTCTAATCCTACTACTGGCCACACTCCTGGTCCCAACAAAGAAATGTCTTTTCAGCCTGTCTTTGCCAAATCTAAAAGTCCTCTTCCATGGTCTTGTTTGCTTGTTGTTGAGCAGAGCTTTGTTTGTTTCCAAAAGCAACTCGTCCATCAAGGGGGACCACTTTTCCTGTGTATTTATTCTTGTAAAAGTCACATTCCTCTTGCTACTTCCTTTTTGGGGTAGGCTGTGCTTTGCAAGTTACAGGTTAGGTTAAGTCCAACTTCATAAGCCCATTTGGTTTCACAGATGAATGTGGTTCTGGTGGCTTCTGTTGGTTACAAGTAAATTCTCACACTTAACAAGCCTATCTTATTAGGCCAAAGCAGCTCCTACTCCAGCAACACTTGCAAAAGCACGTTTCCGACGCTGCTTTCTAGGTCTTCCAGGTAGAAGTTCCACAAAGCCATCCCAGCCTTGTTGTTTGACTAGCCAGTCCTGTTTTGTCTTCACAATGACATCTGTGATATTTTCTGCTAGTGGTTCGATGTAGCTTTCTTGGTTTAAGGTCTTCAGGTGGTTGGCCACAAAGCCACCAAAAGAAATTAGGGTCACAATCCTGCCCCAATTTGTTATGCCGTAACTGAAAACATTGACCATCACTTGAGACAAAGATTTGATATCCTCTCTGGTTTTGATGTCCAGTTTGCGAAGCATGCCTCAGAAGGCCATCTCGTGGTTTGGCTGCACCTTGTCCCCTACGCAGCGCAAGGTCTCCAGTGCCTTCCTGGAGCCTCCTGCCCTGCTACTTATTGACTTCGCATCCTTGGTGCCAGTCACCTGCTCCCAAAGATGATCTCCAGCAACTGTTGGTATAATTCATCCTCCTCCTCTGCTGGGGGAGGCGTGGAAGGAAGTCACCCATCAGCGCTGGGGTGGTTACCAGCCTCGCGGACAAAATCCAGCAAAGGCAGGCCCTCCTGTTGCTTCCTGAGAGTCTCCGGCTAGTATGCTGCCCCCTCGCCTTCGGGCAACTTGATGTCATCGGCAGCATGGGCTTCCATCTCGTCTAGTAGCTACTTGCGGTAAGGAGAGTCAGCACGAAGAACAGCAGCCTCGTTGAGGGTTGCAGTGACATCGGGGACCACAGCACTGGGATCACTTGTTCTTTTCTTGCTAATACATTTGAATTTTCTGTGGATTCTGGTTATTAAACCTTTGTCTGAGACATATCCTGCAAATATCTTCTCCCATTCTGAGGTCTGTCTATTCGCTTTATTTACTGTGTTCTTGGCTGTGCAGAAGCTTTTTAGTTTGGTCAGGTCCCAAAAGTGTATTTTTCACATTTCTTCAATTGCCCAAGGGGTCCTCCACATGAAATTTTCACTGAAGCTCATTTCTTTGTGTTTTCCCTACACTTTCTTCTAGTATTTTCATAGTTTCATGTCTTGTTTAAATCTTTAATCCAGTGAGAGTCTGAGAGTCTTAGTTAATGGTGAAAGGTGTGGGTCCAGTTTCATTCTTTTACAGGTTGCAAGCCAGTTAGCCCAGCACCATTTTAAACAGGTACTCTTTTCCCCACTCAATGTTTTTAATTGGCTTCTCAAAGATCAGATAAGGGTAAGTAGCTGGGTTCATCTCTGCCTCTATTCTGTTCCACACATCTACTTCTCTGTTTTTGTGCCAGTATCATGCTGTTTTGATCACTATCGATTTATGGTATAATCTGAGGTCTGGTAACGTGATTCTTCCTGCTTTGCTTTTATTTCTGTGTAATATCTTGGCTATTTGAGGTTTTTCTGAGTCCATGTAAAACAAAGTATTTTTTCAAGATCTTTAAAGTATGACAGTGGGCTTTAATAGGGATTGAATTAAAATTATATATTGCTTTGGGTAGTATTTTAACAACGTTGACTCTTTTGTTAACGTTTTCAGCTATTTCTTTTCTTATGGTTTCATAGTTCTCTTTAGAGATCTTTCACATCTTTTGTTAGGTAAACGTCCAAGTATTCCATCTCCTTTGGTGCTACTGCAAATGGAATAGCATCTGTGACTGTTTTTTCAGCTTGACTTCTTGGTGTGGGCTACCAACTTATGACTTCTGATTTTTTTAGCCTGAGATACTATTGTATTTTTTGATTACTTCTAAGGGTTTTGTAGTAGAATACCTGGTACTTTCCACATATACAATCGTATCATCTGCAAAGAGTGAAAGTTTGATCTCTTCTGACCCTATATGGATACCTTTGATTGCTTTTTCTTTAGTGATGGCTAAAACGTCCATTACAATGTTAAAGAGCAATGGAGACAATGGGCAACCTTGTCTACTTCAGCTGAGTGCAAATGATTTCAATTTAACTCCATTCAGTACAGTATTGGCCGCGGGTTTGCTGTAGGTGGCCTCTACTAATTTAAGACATGTCCCTTCTGTACCAATTGTCTTTAGTGTTGTGATCATGAAGGGATGCTAGATAGTATCAAGAGCTTTTTGGGTATCAATTGAGCGAATCATATGGTCTTTGTTTTTTAATTTGTTTATGTGATGAATTCTTTTTGTTAGGATTTTATTGAATATTTTCACATCAGTATTAATTAGTGATATTGATCTATAATTTTCTTTTCTTATTGGGTCTTGTCCTGGTTTGGGGAATCAAGGTGATCCATCTGCCTTTTAACTCACATCCAGATTGAAATTTACACACTCAGCTTTCCTGCTTCTCAGTCTTTGGATTCAGGCAGAAACTATACCATCAGCTCTCCTTGGACTATACTGCTGCAAATCTTGGGACTTCTCCACCTCCACCATCACATGAGCGATAATAGATCTCATGATCTGCCCATCTAAAGATAAATAGATGAAAAGAGATTTATTAAAAGGAATACAATACGTGTGTATATTTATTTCTGACATTATATAAAATATATAATGCGTATAATATAGTACATAGTCTTATATGTAATGCACCACATACATGTGATAGTTTATATAATATATGTAATATATAAATCTCCTATTGCTATCTGCACCTGGTTAATAGTCCCTTTATCATGCTGTTTTAAAGAAACTGCTTTTTCATTTTCGTTCCTCTAACTTTTGCCTCCACTGAGCACCAACGCTATGTCCTTCCTTTTTGGTTAAGGAGAATGCCTCCCTTGTGTTGCAGTGGTTGTGAAACTCAGACGAGATTTTGCTCAACGTAATGACAGTGTGGAGCCCTCTTCATTTTATTCTTTAGCAAAAGCCAAAGGAATAGAAATATTATCCAGCTCAGATGGTTTCCAGTTTGAGCCTCTTATGGGGCTGCCCTGCCAGTAATTCTGGGGAGAGTAGAAAGCGTTCTGGATGGATGAGTCAGGATCCTGGGAATCTAGGTCTGCATTCAAACAGCTAGATGACCCTGAAGATGTCAATTATTATTGGTGATCTTATCTTCTGTAAGATAAGATGTGGCACACATCATAAGTACATGAAGATTTTTATGGGCCCAAAACTAAAATTACAAGCTCTACAAAATATTTTAAAAGTTCCTGATTCCTTAATATCAGTAACAAGAAAATAGGAACAGTTGTCAAATTAAAGATTGAGGATTAACAGAAAGAAATAAGAAATTTCTCAAGTATCAAACACAGATAAAATAGCTCATTAAACGAACCAATTCACGTGATAAAAATATTAAGGGAGGTGAGAATAAGATTTAAAAATATTGTTGCACCCATTTTTACAGATGAGGAAGTTGAGGCTTAAGGTTAACTACAGTCATAAAGTTATGGCTTGGCGCCTGTGGCTCAAGCGGCTAGGGCGCCAGCCACATACACCTAAGGTGGCGGGTTCGAATCCCCAGCCCGGGCCTGCCAAACAACAATGATGGCTGCAACCAAAAAATGGCCGGG
>CAUYQV010055051.1:0-35320 GCA_963574575.1 Galagoides demidoff
TCCTCCCCACCCTTTAGTTTTTGATAAACAATAAAAATGAGCCAGTTATCAAAGAAGAAATAATTCACAGAAAAATAAACACAAAAGTGAGTTGCTGGTTCCTAATAGGAAGAATACATTTTGATAATTGTGCGATGAGAAACTGCTTCCATACACATTGCAGATCAAATATTTGGAGTTACAATGTTAGTCTTCATAGATGGGTGATTGTAACTTTATTGCCATTAAAAGATTTCAAATTGCATTCATGCTTCTGTGTACACACGATGAGAAGTGGGCACCATGGTGAAGATTGGTATCTCCTGCGTCTCTGTTAACTCTGCTGTCTGCTCTTCTACGATGCTGCGTCCCCAACTGTACACAGTGTAGTGATACCTAGGGGTATAAAGTCGTCGCCCATCAATAAAAATCACTAAGTTGGTTTAAAAGTTGTGTGTGTTTCCTTGAATGGGAATGCCTTTTCCAGTAACTGGAATTCGTGGGGTATGACTCTGCCTCGAGAATTAAAACAAGCCCTTCAGTGACCTTGACACATACGTGAAAGCTGAACCAAGACTCAGGTTATGCGTGTCTAATGTTGTCAAAATTTATTAAGTGGTTTGGGTAAGTGAAGTTTTTAAATCTTTAATTCGCAGAAAATAAGAGCTTTTTCTCCCCATTTTCCTTTCCTTCTTGTTTCTACATTGCAGCGTTTTTCACCATCACCAAAATGACTGGTTTAGGTCACGGCTGAACATCCTTTTGGAGAAAAATTAACTTGCTTTGAAAATGCAGTGCACCTCAGTGCCTGCCGACTCTGCCTGGTGGTGGCGCTCCTTAGTAAACAGACAAGCGACCAGACTTTCCCCGTCTTTCCTTATCCCCAGCCCCAGCAAGAAATGTTATGTCATTTTAATCAGCAAGTAAGTTTTTCTCATGGAATTTAAATTGTAGGTTTGCTTCTTGGTTGTACGCTTTGTTTTGCACCCTTAATCATGCCCCTCTGCACACTGTGGTCACATTTCACAACTACTTGCTAAGCACTGATTTGCTGAACATAATAGTATTTTGTTGGGTGACTTTTCCTTGGTAACAACCAGCAAGTAAGTATGTAAATCCTGTCCACTGTTTGCATTAAAGGAAATTGACACAGTCCTAGCTGCTGCGGTATTTACAAAGTATTTTGTTTTGACTCCAGGATTTCACGCTGATGATATTGTACAAGATATTTTCTTTTTTGGCTGGCACCTGTGGCTCAATCGGCTAAGGCACCAGCCACATACACCTAAGGTGGCGGGTTCGAATCCCCAGCCCGGGCCTGCCAAACAACAATGATGGCTGCAACCAAGAAGTGGCTGGGAGTTGTGGCGGGCGCCTGTGGTCCCAGCTACTTGGGAGGCGGAGGCAGGAGACTCGCTTGAACCCAGGAGTTGGAGGTTGCTATGAGCTGTGATGCCACGGCACTCTACCCAGGAGGATAGCTTGAGGCTCTGTCTCAAAAAAAAAGAAGGATTTAGGGGAGGAAATTATAGCAATAAACATCTTTATTAGAAAAGAACAGTCGCAAATCAATGATCTCAACTCCCAGGTTAAGAAGCTAGAAGAAGAAGGGCAACTAACCTTATAGTAAGAAGAAAGAAAATAATAAATATCAAAGCAAAAATTAACCAAATGCAAAACAATCTGGCCAGTAATTTGTGAATTTTATTTATCTCCGGGAACTAGCCACATCAATTAGAAAACAAAAAAGATTCAAACTACCAACAGTAGGAATGAGAGGTAACATCATTATATATCTATAAATATTAAAAGATAAAGAGGGAATATTGCAAGCAAATTTATAAATTTGATGTCTTAGATGAAACTTGCAAATTCCTTGAAAAGCAGAAACTAATGATGCTTACTCAAGAAGACATAAATAATTTTAACAGTCCTATATAAATAAAGACATTGAATTTATAGTGAAATCATCTTCCTAAAAAGAAAACTTTAACCTCGAATGGCTTGAGTGATAAATTCTCCCAAATATTTAAGAAAGAGAAAATACTCAGTCTATTATAACCTTATCCAGAAAATTGAAGAGGAAGAAATAATTTTCAGCTCATTCTTTGAGGTTGGCATTGCCTTCATACCCAAACCTGAGTAAAGTATTAAAAGTAAAGAAAATTACAACCCAATATACCTTGTGAGCATAGATATAATTTTATTTTGTCAGGTCCAACCCAACAACGTATAAAAGGGAGAATACATCTTGAATAAAAACGATTTATCCTAAAGAAGTAAATGGTTTAGTATTGAAAATCAGTCAATGTAACTTACCATATTAGGAAACTAAAAAAGAAAAACTATATGATAAGTTCAATAAAGATAGAAAAAGCATTTGATAAATGCAGCTTCTGTTTCTAACAAATCTCTTAGCAAACTAGAAATAGGAGGGAAATTTTCAACTGGATAAAGGGCATCTATAAAACACCTGCAGCTAATATCATACCTAATAGTGAAAGACTCAATTATTTCACCCAAATATCAAGAATAAGACAAATATGTCTGCTTTCTCTTCTTCTGCTCAACATTATTCTAGTGCAACCAGGCAAGAAAAAGAAGTAGAGAGCATCCAGATTGGAAAGAAGCAATTCAAATTGTCCCTATTTGCAGACTACATATTATATGTACAGAAGAGTTTTTGTAACCTCTGCTAGACATTTTGGACCTGATGATTCTGTTTTTGGGGGGAGTCTGCTCTGTGTTTCAGGATGTTTCACAGCATCTCTGGCTTGGGACCAGTAAATGCCAGTAGCACCGTCCACCCTCCCTCCAAGAGGTGACAACCAAAAATACCTCAAAAAACTGCCACATGTCTCCCCAGGGAGTAAAATCCACTCCAACCTGAGAACTCTTCATAAAAGAAAATCTGAAGGAAACTACAAAAAAATCTGCTAGAACTAATATGTGAGTTTAGCAAGACTGTGTGCTACAGGATCAATATACAAAAATCAATTGCATTCTACCTGCTAACAATGAACAAATTGAAATTGAAATTAAATATCAGTACCACTTACAATAGCATCAAAAATATGACAAATCTGACAAAAGTTATTAAAAATCTGTACATTGAAAATTAAGATATCATGGAGAGACATTAAAGAAGACATAAATAAATAGATACACCTTATGACAGGCTAGAGATTCAATGGTATTAGTAAGATGTCAAATGTTCCTAAATTGATTTATAGAATTAATGCAATACCAATCAAAATACCAGTAGGCTCTCTTGTAGAAATTGACAAGCTGATTCTGAAATGCACTGGAAATAAAAAAAAATTTAGAATAACCAAGACATCTTTTAAAAAGAAGAATAAAATTGGAAAGTGAACACCACCTGATTTTAAGACTTATAAAGTTATGGCAATCATGACAGTGTGGTATTGGTGTAAACATAGACAAATATATCAGAGGAAGATAGTCCAGTGGCCCACACATGTGTGAACAACAGATTTTTAGTATAAAAGCAATTCAGTGGAAAAAGGATAGTTTTTTCAGTAAGTGGTGCTGAACGATTGGATATCCATATGTGGACAAAACAGAACAAAACAAAGCAAAACAAAATTCAATCAATACCTTGCACCATTTTGAAACATTAACTCATAGAATAAAATCTTAGACCAGAATGTAAAAATCTTCTAGAAGAAAATGTACATTAAAGTATTTGTGGTCTTGAGTTAGGCAAAAGTTTCTGAGATAATATACCAAAGTCTAATCTGTAAAGAAAATGTTAAACTTCATGAAAATTTAAAACGTTAGATTTTCAAAAGATACTGTTAAGAGAATTAAAAGATAAATCAGATTGGGAAAAACATTTTCAAAGCATGTATTTGTTAAAAGACTTGTATCTAGAGTGTACAGAGAACTCTTAAATCTCAGCAATAAGACACCACCAAAATTTTTTTGCTGTTGCTTAGCCACCAAAATTTTTTTGCTGTTGCTTAGCAGGTTCTGGCCGGGTTCAAACCCACTGCCTCTGGTGCACAGGTCTGACACTCTAATCATTCAGCTACAGGTGCCCAGTCAGGGTGCTACCAAAATTAAAGCTTTTGTGCTTTAAGGGATGTTAACAGGAAAGCAAAAAGTTAAACCACAACATGGGCTAAAATTTTGCAAATTATGTATTTGATAGGGAAATTGTATCCAGAATATATAAAGAACACTTACAATTCAGTAAGGCAAATAACTCAATTTAAGAATGGATAGAAATAGATATGTCTCCAAAGAAGATATAAAAAATGGTCAACAAGCACATGGAAAGGTGCTCAACATCATCAACCATCAGAAAGACACAAATCAAAACTGCAGTGTGTTACCATTTCACACCCCATTAATATAAATCATCGATAATGACATCTATCTACAAGGATGTGGAGGCATCAGGGCCCTTATACACTGTGGGTGAGAATTTGAAATGGTACAACTCTTTGGAAAATAACCTGTCAATGTCTTAAAAGGTGAAATATAGAATTACCATATAACCCAGCCATTGTACATTTAGGTACACACCCAAGAGAAACTGAGGTGTATATTTACACAAAAAACTGTGTACCAATGTTCATAGCAACATTGCTTATAAAAGTCAAAAAATGGAAACAACACAGGTGTCTATCAACTGATGAAGGAATAAATAAAATGCTCTATAGGCATACGATGGAATATTATTTGGCAATAAAAAGAAACAAAGTACTAATGCTTGCTACAGCGTGAACGAGCCTGGAAAACATTATGCTACATGAAAGAGGAGAGTCACAAAAGATGACTTGGAGTATGATTGTGTCACATGGAATGTCCAGAATGGGCAAACCTCTAGGGGAAGAAAGTAAATTAGCATTTGTGTAGTGCTTGATGGGTGGGGTGTGAGAAATGGGGAGTAAATGCTAATGTGTACAAGATAGTGAAATGTTGTAAAATTGATTGTGGTAATGATTTCAGAATCTGTGAAGACAGTAAAAAAAAAATCAGTGCCTTGCATGCTTTAAGTAAATTTAACAGTATGTGAATATCTCAGTAAAGAAGATATTATTAAACATATCCATGAGTAAATAGATGGATAGGTCCTCAAAAAGAAGGCAGGACTTTTTGGAGTGATGGACGTATTCTGTATCTTGATGGTGACACTTACTGAGGTGAATACATTTGCCAAAGATCCCTGAGATGTATGTAAATTAATTCTCAATAAAGTTGATTTTTTAAAAATCCCCCAAATAAGGGGAAATAACCTAATTTGAAGTCACCAAAGAGATATACAGATGGCAAATAAGCTTCTGAAATGATAGTCAACATCTCTAGTCATTAGGAAAGTGCAAATTAAAACCTCCTGATATACCACTACCTGTTAGAATAGCTAAATTTAAAATGATTGACTAAGTGTTGGCAGGGATATATTGGAAGTGGGATGCTTACGCGCTACTGGTGCTAATGCAACGTGATATAACCACTTTGCAAAATGGTTGACAGCTTCTTAAACGTTCAGCAAAAGTCTACCACATGATCCAGCTCCTCCACTCCTAGATATTTACCCAACAGAAATGAAAACATATGTCCATGTGAAGACTTGTACACAAATGTTCACAGCAGTTTCATTTGCAATGGTGCAAAACTGGAAAGAATCCAAATGGCCATCAACAGGTGAATGGGTAAATGAATGGTGGTGTACACCACTCAGCAAGGCAATCGACTATTGAGTACACACTGTGTGATTCCATTTGGTTAAAAACATTAGAAAACGCAAACAAATCTAGAGCAACAGAAAGCATACCAGGGGTTGCCGGGGAGGTAGATGGGAGGTGCAGGAGGTAGGACAAGAAAATTTTGAGGGGTGACAGGGTCACAAATAAGTTCACTCCTTTGATTTTGGTGATAATTTTATTGGTGTATGCATATGTCAAACTTTATCAAATTGCATATTTTAAATATGTGTTGTTTTATTGTAAGTTAATTGTTACTGCAATAAAGCTGTAAAAACAAAGATAATCCATTTAAAGTTCCTGGCTTGCAGTAAGAGCCTGTTTTCTCTAATTGTTGCTTGGCTCAGCACACTGAAATTATAGGCAGAAGAGGTCTCCCACCCTGGCTTACACGGGCCTCTAGTCCGCAGTGCTGATCAGCCCACAACGCCCAGTCCCCTCTTGTTTCCACAAGAACTGGAATATTCAGTCTGGAAAACTTCTTTACTCACATTAGGTCTTCCTGAGGTCTTGGCTTTCATAATTATTTCTTTTTTATTGACTTTGTTGTGAATTTTCATACGGCTACCAACACTGATCAAGTCATCTGACTCAAGTCAGCTCTACCATTGTTTTTCTAGTGTTAGTATACGTAAGACACGTGGTTAGAAGACAGAGAAAAAAGAAGCAAAGATGAGTGAGAAAGAGCCTGTGTCTGCTGGACGTCAGAGCCCGGAGGATTAGGGGCTAAATAGTGAGAATTCTCATAACTAAGTCCACATCAGAATGAGATTGGAATATGTGGGGCCTGCAGATTCACTGACCTCAGAGCACCATCTACTTCCCTCTTTTTGAGTGTTGTGGGTTCATCCTAACATCCCAAATTCCCTCTATTTCTTCCACTGCCATGGGGGGCGGGGGATGCACATCTTTTGAGAGGAAGAAGGGCGAGTTTCTCCTTGCTGATTACTTGCTTGCTGCCTGTACCCAGAGGAACAGAAAGATTTCGTGCTCTCAAATGACTGGGGAGGTCTGGCGTTTTCTCTTTGCTTGTGTTGCTATCTGCCACTTCCCAGAGATCTGCAAGCTGAGCTTGTAGATCAGATTTATGGAGGGCTTCTAAAGACAACTTTCAGCTGTGTATTTGTATGCAGCTCTCTGTATGGGCTACTCGACAGGCATTCAGATTTGGGAGGAGAAGCATATGCATCTCCGAAGGAAACAGATGCTGCATAATCAAAAGCAATTTAGAAGGAAAATAGAGAACCAGGAAAGGACAGACCCCACACCCAGCATCAGGGGGGTTTGTGCCACTACTGTCCTCTCTTTTGCTGAGGCTCCTGGGTCCCTTCCACATCCCAAGCAGCTACACCAGAAGCCACAGGAGCCCCTCTGATTACTTGGTGTGCAAGTACGAAAGAGGCAGCCTTAAGAGATGAGGGTTCCAAGCCCACATCTGCCTTGCCACCCCGCCGCTGCCATCAAGGGTTTCCATTGTTAGTGGGTGAGGCAGAGCAGGTCTTCAAAGATAATTCAGGCTGGCATTCTACCCCGTGGCTTCCTGATCTTGGAAATATTTGCTCTTTTACAGCCTCGTTTTATCAGCTATAAAATGGGATGATAATAATAACGTTTGCCTTCTCAGGCTTGTTTTAAGGATGATGTGGAACAATATATACAGCTCTGGAGTAGGGAGAACACACACAAACAGATGATTTTTAAGCAATCTAAGCCAGGATTGTTTCCTCAGTGCCAAGGAGAGCGTGTCTTTATAGCACCTGATAGTGCTATGGCTATGGCATGCACCTTTGTACATAAACAACAGTTATTTCAAAGAGTTATGGGAAGATTCAGTCCCCTAAATCCTCTCCCTGGGTGGAAAAGGGGAAATACCTGTGGGGTCACCTAAACTGAGATGATGTCCAAGTCCTCCCAGGATTCTAAACTCCACATACTGACAGATTCAATGTTGTTCCAGAGTTGCTGACTGGCTGTGTCCCTGACAGCCATAGACTCGCAGGACTCGGTAGGGCAAACCTCCCAGCCTCACCCCTCCTCCCTTGTCCCTTCGTCTATTGAATTTGATGTGGTCACTTTCCCTGTGGCTGACAGTGCTCTCACTGGGCACTGCCTCAACTCTTGCCCACCTGTGACAGACTTTTCCCCCTCCTTTCACTGAAAAATCCAGGCACGTAGCACCATGGAATGGTCAGGTAGCAGAGAGAGGTCGTCGGCCTCTCTTTGCAATGGTGTGCATATTTATTTTCTCTTTCAGGTTCTGTAATTGATGAACAACCTTTAAAGTATTCAAAGAAGTACCTGGCATATACCAACCATTGTATACATGCACGCTACCCTCATATCACCATTATAACTTACAAACAGAACCATGACATAGGCGTCACAATTTGCATAAGTGACTTCATGGACTACACTGTTTGATGTTCCAATATGTTTCTAACGGTCACCTATTTCTTTCTGCAATGTGGAGATTTTACAATGGGACGTTGGGGTGGCATAGACAGGAGTTCTGGTGCAGACAGGACCTCCGGGGCTGGGAGGGGAGCACAGACTTGCTGATGCATTCTAGACACATCACTTATGAGAGCATTCCCGGGAGACAACCACTCCGAGCACAGTGGCTGCCCCACACTGTATATTAACAGACTCTGTCCCTGGTGATCCCTCTGCATGGAGGAACTGCAATTTTTTCAGTTGAACTTGAAACTTCAACCCCAGATCTCATCACGCAGCCCCACCCGGAGTCCCAATAGAGTCCCTTATCCCAGCCATGCTGGGGCCTCTTATCTTTAGGCTCACGGCCCTGGAGGTAGTGAGTTCAGGAGCCCCCCAAACAGCAAAGGGTCATGTTTTCCTCCTCCGGTGCCTTATCCTGCGCTCAATCTGAGTGATTATTATTTCGCTCCCTCATCCTGCTTTCTCTCTGCTGGATAAGCAGTTTGTGCTAATACTATTTTCCCTTGCAGATCTTTTGTTTTACAGATAATGATCACGATAATAACCATCTTTCTCTTTTGTACAGCGCTTCACAGCTTTCAGAGCACTTCCTCTGCTGTTTTCTTCTTTTTCTCTTGAAACGACGACGAGGGTGGCTAGGCAGGTATGTGCCATCATCATTCCTATTCCTCAGACAAGGGTCTGACACTCAGAGAGGCACACGCATCTCGAAGGTCACACAGCAAGGACATGGCAGAGTCAGAACTAGAACTAGGGTTCACGGCCTTTCCCTAAGGCACGTGGTGTTTTGGCAGGTACACGTGATTTCCTGTGGGTTAGTGGCAGCTGTGAAGGCACAGAGGTGGGAATGAGTGAACCGGGGGTAGTGAATCACGGCATTGGCTGCTGTGGTGATCAGGTAGGAAACCAGTGTGAGAGGGAAAGCCAGCATGGTCAGGCTTCAAGTGGATAGAATTAGGGATTCAGAAACGAGAATTTAAACAACCAAGGAATGTAGCAAACACCCAGTAAGACTTCATTAGTTGAAGTAACAAAGGAATGAATGGGATCAAAGAGAAGTATATGCTTCAGCATCTTTTGGGGGATACCCGTAAGTGCTTACAATCAATACATTCCCCTTAGGTAGAGGGAATTGGAACCTCCTAAAGCAGCGATTCTCAATTTTGACCCCCAGGGGACGCTGAGAAATGCCTGGGAACATTTTTCATTGTCATAAGTGCGGAGGATTGATGCATCAAATGGATAAAGACCAAAGATGCTTCGAAGCATCCTACGAGGCACAGCATGGCCCCGCAACAAAGAACCATCCATCCCCAAATGTCAGTAATGGCAGGGTTGGGAAACACACCCTCAAGGAACAGACATTCCCACGTGTGCTCTGTTTTCATGATACAGACAATCTCGGCATCAGCCCTTTTAAATTCTCCACTGGGTAATGGAGTTTTTAAGAGAAAGAGAAGGGCTTCAAGAATTAAGTTTGATTTCAAAGCCAAACACTAGTACTGCCCAATTAAACGGACCATTCCCTCCCATGTGGATAAGGAAGGGATGAAGTAAGCGCCAAGTGATGCTTTGCAGGGATATGGTCCCAATTGTTGGCAGAGTCGGAGCTGAGACATCGATGATTAGTCTGTACAGATTTCCAGAATAGGGTGCTCTTATTGAGAGTTGGTCAGGAAGGAATTGATTGAAAGAAATGCTGTGAAAGGATGAGAACTCTGTGGAACGTCAGGGCTGGACGAAGTCTCAGAGACCATGTAATACTGTTCCTTCCACACATGGAAAAACTGGGGCCCACAAAAGTCCCACCAATGGTGGGACTGTAGCACAACAGGAACCACACCAAGGGCTCCAAGTTGTTGAGGTAAAACAGTGCCCTCAAACACACTCTGGTGTCATTCCAGTGTGCCCAGGGCCAGCTCTGGTGGGGCTTTTTCCTTGGGTTTGCTCTGGCATTGCTCATTCTGGCAGGGAGAAAAATCCAAGAGATGCTCTCTTGGGAGACAGGGTTCTTGGGTGCAATGTTGACAAAATGATGATTACCCTCTTGCTGAACATTTCTGCAACATCTTATCCTTTTAGAAATTTCTGTACAGGTGCTCTTTCTCCCCCTCCAGCCCCTGTACCTGATGTCTTTATCATTCGAGCTGCTTTTCTTTTCCTTTTCCTAATCAACCTTTGTTTAGTAGCCCATCCCCCACTTCTGGGACTCTTTCCTCAGCTACACACACACACACTCCCCCATATAGAATAAATCCCTGCGTGCTTCACACTGTGTCTATGCTTGCCAAGACTCTGGACTGTTTCTAGCTATATTTCTGCTTTACAATAACCTGCATCATGTTGGATTTTGTGGAAACCAGTAAATAACACCCCCTTTCTTCCCCTATTGAATTCCAAATCAATTGAGAAATAAGACACAGTTGTCGAACAGATGGAAATAAAAATACAAAGTTTATTGGTAAAATTTATTGTAGAATATAGCTTAGTTCTGCAGCCAAGTGTGGTTCCCTAATAATTTCCTCCAGAGTGAAACTCCCCATCCAGTCACAGGCAGAATTAGAGACAAGCTGTGGGGAGTGGGTGAGGTGACGGAAAAAGAGGCCCTGCAGTTTCTCTTCCTGGAGAATGCTAATTTTTTCCTTCCTTGAGGACTAAAAATTTCAGAGTTGACATCAAAACACACAGTCTGTCTCCTCTGTTAGATTGTGGGCAACTTAGGGGCAGGGATACCATATGGTCTACCTTAGTTCAGTCAACTCCAAGTTGAATGTCTGGTCCGTAGCAGGTCTGTTACAGGAATGATGTTAAGCACACTTCATGCCTTTTCTGCCTCATTTCATTCCTTTCAAACTAAAGTTTGATGTTTCGCTAACCAGGCTCCACCCGACCCTACACATGGTATATGAATGCATCTCACAATGGCCCTGTGAATAATTTTACTCTCTCTTTTGCAGAGGAGAGGAGTGAAACTTAGAGAGGTTTAGAAACCTGTCTGGTCTCTAAAGCCAGCCAGTGAGCAAGTGGTAATGCCAGGTTCAAGGTGGTGGCCTCCTTGGTCTTCACAGGGGGTCTCGTGGGGCTTCTCCCTCCAGCTCGCAGCTCTGCTTTCTCTGCATCCTCTCTCTCCTTTGTAGCCAGTCCTGGCCAAGGCAGAACTTTGAAGAGACTCAATTCTTAATCCAGTGAGTTTGTAGGCTAAAGACTTCACTGGGTTCAGTTGCCCAGTTACTATTAGAATCACTCCTGCCAAAATATCATAAGATATCTGCTCAGAGAAATCACTGAGCTCTATAGTCCCCAAACGTAGCCCAGTTTCCCGCCTATGAGGAGCCTGCTTTCAAAATTTTCACTCAACCAAGGCCCACCTTCAGGGCAGGAGATCTGTCCTAAATTCAGCCCTGCTAGACAATATATCTCAAGGACATAGCCCTGAGTGATGACTAACCTGTTCAGCTTCACCTTTATTCTCTACCAGGGTGTCTACCTGGTCAGAACCTCATTGCTCTCTCCTGGGAGACCTGTGAGCTTGCCAAGACTTTAGCCACTGCTTCCATCCATCTCAGTTATCATCTCAGAGTTGCGCTCTGGTACACAGTGTCCCCAGCCAGTATCTACCCCTCCTGCATGCAGGACTCAGGTGAGACCCCAGCTCACTCTTCCTCTTTCTCTTCTGTCATCTCGTTGCAGCCAGGGGCAGAGCCTCATGGGTGGAAGTTAGGACCCATCGTATGCGGAGCAGGTGGGGACAAGTAGATTTCATTAATGACCTCCAGTCTTAGATGAAGACACAGATCTAAGGAGGCTGAGAAACCTGCCTGAGGTCATGAAGGCCTGAAGCTGGGAAGCAAATCAGACCTTAGAAAATTTTGACCATTGTGTCCCTACATGCTCAATCTGTCTCCTTCCTATACAGCCAGATTATCCCTCCTGGCCTCTACTAGCTCCCGCCTCCCTTTTCAATCAGAAGGACATAAAATGAGAGGAAATAAAGAATAAAAAAAAGGACAAAAATCTTTCACAATTCAGCACAGCACTAATACAACATGACAAGGCCAAGTCCATCTTTTCACGGCAACAATTACTTAAAGGGCATCGATGCCATGGCACCATTAAAGTAATAGCAAAGATGGATTGTAGGACACTGTGGATCAATGTGCTAAGTGTTGTTCAACTTGTTCAATGAAATACAGCTTTGGATCATTAACCTTACCAATGTCAATGTATTGTCACTCTCAAATTCCGCTGAATGAATGTCCACGGCCCTCATTAAAAAGTGCACTTTGAGGCAGCTAATGTATTAATACCTTATTGGCTGATAGTAAAAGGAGAGGCTCTCCAGGGCAGGACAAGGCATCTGGACAGAAGCTAAGAATAGTTTATAGAGAAGGCAAGGCTAATCGATGCAAGTGTGAAGATGCAGACTAGATCAGTGATTGGGGGGGGGAGATGGAGGGATGAAGAAAGGAAGGTCTAAAACCTTGTGGGGACTTGGTCCCCAATAGTCAAGTCTGGGGAAGACCGAAACTGACGGGGGACTGGAAAAGGAAACTGCAACTTTCCGTTTTATCTTCTTTTAGGATATCTTTCTGGTTTAGAAAACATTAAATCATGATTTGGGGCCTTAATCCAGCCCAGAATCTCAAAGAAAGCAGAATATGCCTACAAAGAAAGTAGGACGTAGTAGATGGACAGCCAAGGAACACTGGCTTCTTCCTCTTGCCTTTTGCCCCATTGGCCTGGTGTACTGAGAGCTCATGGGGGAACCTTAGCTCCTCAGTGTAGAGGCCAGGGCCATGAGTGGAATTCAAGGGCCTTGAGTTTGTTTCCAGTTCTGCTGCCATTGCAAGAATTCTCTGACTCTCAGTTTCCTTATTTGTAATGCAAGGGCCTCAGAGGACTACCTCCATGATTGTCAAAACAGGTTTGTTTTGTTTTGTTTTTTCCTTTCCTGGGTCTTTAGCATCTGTGGAGTCGATAAGGGCCACTGAAGAAAATTTAGGGCAAGAGCGAACAGGAATCTCCTCATCTATACAGAGCAGCTCTGCTTGAGACATTGGGCATTAGGCTTCTACACAACATTTCATTGGAAAGATAAACCCCATTGCTACACGAGACAAAACAAACAAGCAAACAAATAAATTTGGAATAAAAACCCTGAACCGTGAAATCCCCAACATTTAATAATTTTTAACACCAAAATGTACTAGCTGAAAAGTGATAAACACAGTCCATCATTTAGCCTTTGTATCTACCAACTGTCATTCAGATTGATTTTTTTTTTCCCCTAACAAGGGTTCTGATTAGCTTGGCACCATGTAGAAATAGCTTCATTGTGTCTCCACCATCAGAACATGCATTAATGCCTCATGGTCTGATGATAAGCTCCCCAGAGTAGAGTGAGAACATTTGAAAGGGAGCCAAGCATAGTGGATGGAGAGGGGCCGAGTGCTCCAGCAGGAGGGGTGAGGGTGGCTAAAAAGGCAGAGATGCTGATGCAGGATGGGGAGGGAGAGATTGGACAGTGAGAGCGGTAGCCATGCTCATTTTATAGCCAGATAGGATTTTGATTGTCCAGTAATTTCTGAGAACTACTTGCCCAGCTTCTCCAAGTTCGACATTACTGGCTGAATCAGGGTAAATTTTTTTTCGTCTCCATAATGTATACTAAGTGCTTCATTTATCATAAACTTCTGCTGGGGGTGGCTGATTTTCACTCTTACTCATTCTCTAAACTGCCTGAAAATGTCTCTCAAAATCCAAAGAAACTCTTTTAGAAGTTTACATTTTCATTTCCTGAGCCCAGCTCTGCAGAGAGTCCTTCTGCTGGGCCAACGCTCTTGAAAGCTATTCCTGAACTCTCTATTTGATTACTTTCCCCCATCTGGGGATTTCCAGGTCAAGCCTCCTGAGAAATACTTGCACAAAAATCACACAAATGAATACCAGGGAGCTAAAAATGGAACTCTAGTTATTTACCTGTGATTTCTTAGAAAGTGAAGTGTGTGCCCCTTGAGTCAGGAATAATTACTTTAAAGAATGTTCTTTTTCCTTACTGTGTAGTCCTTGAAGAAAGGAACCATTATCTCTATTTACTTATTTTTATTATAAATATTACTTTCGTTGCTTTTATTTATCTCTACCAGTGTTTCCCAAACTTGTCTGATGTACGAATTGCTTGGCGTGTTGGGAAAAATGTGTATTCTTAGGCCCCTCTTCTAGAGTTTAAGTCAGGAGGTGTAGAATGGTTTCCTAGGATTCTACAATTTAAACGACAACGAAAGAGTACTTTAGTGGTTCTTATGATTGCAGAAGTTTGAGAAACATATAATCAAGTGACCAATCCAGTGATTGGCACCATAATAGTTCTCAGCAAATGTTTGAGGAGAATAGAGACATTCAAGGCACAGGATTAATGACACAGGTGTAGCCCAGCGAGGAAGAGAAGTACACAGGGAAAAGCTCACCAAGTCATCTGAGCTTTTCTGAGAGACCAGCACTGGGTTAGGGGCTGAGGATACTTCACAGACTCTCACCACTCCCACCACCATCTGCATCTCCAAACTAGACACATAGAGGCAGAAGATGGTCAGTTAGTCCAAGAGGCAGAGATCTGGGTCCTCTCTCCTTCCCCCAAATAATGCTTTTAGAGAAATGAGGTGGCGAAATCAAGTAGGGGCCCAGACTGTTGACCATTCAGGATATTATCAGAATCTTTTTTTCCGGCTCGGCACCTGTGGCTCAATCGGCTAAGGCGCCAGCCATGTACACCTAAGGTGGCGGGTTCGAATCCCCAGCCCGGGCCCCCCAAACAACAATGATGGCTACAACCAAAAAATGGCCGGGTGTTGTGGTGGGCAGGCGCCTGTGGTCCCAGCTACTTGGGAGGCAGAGGCAGGAGACTCGCTTGAGCCCAGGAGTTGGAGGTTGCTATGAGCTGTGATGCCATGGCACTCTACCCAGGGGGATAGCTTGAGGCTCCATCTCAAAAAAAAAGAATCTTTGTTTCCCTGCTGCATTCTGTGCCCTTTTTGCTTCCCTATACAAGTGAGTCACTTCTTTGTCCTCCTTGGACCCAGAGTGGACTTTACCCTGATAGGAATCTCTCCTTCAGGAAGGAGCAAGATGGTCTGGGGCCGTGCTGTGCTTGCCTCTCAGCAATACCTTTTGGTAATGACTTCCCTTCACTCTCCTGTTGGCCTGTCTCGGCTTGTTGATAAATGACCTGGCCTGAGCTCTGCTGCACACATGCCTCCTTGTCCTTGCAGTGGTTTCCTGGATCCATGAGGTTTCACATAGTCCAGTGAGATCAGGCTGAGCACTGTGCTGTGCGTGGGCTGGGAGCTGAGGTCACAGCAGTGAACGAGATGCAGCATCCACCTTAGCATAGAATCTTGGGAGGAATAAAAGACCAGAAAGCTGGCATGAGCTGAACAACGTGAAGAGTGCCGTGTTATGGCTCAGCACGGAATGCCATGGGGGCTCACAGAAGGGGCCTTAACTTAGCCCTGGTCAGCTCAGAGAAGGCCTCCTGGAGGAGGCGCTGCTCGATCAGCTCCTTGAAGGAGTCAGCCGGTGACAGAAGGAAGCTGGGTGGGCATCTCAGAGGAGACAGCGTCTATAGCATCAATAACTTGGTGACTGTATTCCCTGAACTGCTATAGAACTCCCTGGTCTTGGACTCAATTGCATTTAAGGAAGAGTTCTGTGACCAGAAGTTGGAAAACTGTATTTTAAATATTTTTCTCCTTTGAATTTGTTGTATGGTCCTGGAAAGGTCATTTGTTTTCTCAGTGTTTCAGGGGATTGGAGAAAACGGCCTGGAAAGCAGTGATTCTACTCTGACTCTCTCTGTGGCACATTCTTTGTCACTTATCAGGATGATTTTTTCCACGGCATCATTTGTGTGTGTGTTTGTGGGTGCACACGTGCGTTCATGCATGATCATGTCGTTAAGGCCTATCTACATATGGCTACTTTTGTTGTGGAATTAAAACCACATGCCTGGGAGAAGACACTTTTTTTTTTTTTAATCAAGTCACATACACACACAGTCTAAGAGAGTAGGGGGAGTGGAGGGTGGTTGAAGGGGAGCAGAGCTAGGGCTGTCACAGCCCATGGCTTAAAAATGGCTTGAGTTGCAATTAAAAAAGACAGAGGCCAAAGGTTATTCCCTGGCATTTTACTCAGGGTGGATAATTTTAGAGGGTGATGTGTCTCAGCTTGTCGAGACATTCTGAGAGACTTGCAACAGCTTAAGTCTAGCTAGTCTGAAATCAAAGTCAAAGAGACGGACACATACAAAGACGACAGCAGAGAGAAGGAGCACGTGGGCAGACGGGAAATCGTGGCAAAACTCGACTTGATTGGCATTGCTCCTGGATCCTTATTTCTTGATTAATAGTCGAGATTAGATAATTTTTAAATTGTTAATTATTTCCAGAGAGCATATATGATATCAGGTAGTCTTAGGCAGTCTTGTCACTGGGAAGGTTAAATCCTCTCTGTACTTGATAATTACCTAATCACCATTACTCTTTTACATTAATTCTGCCCCAGAATTCATTATGGCTGGGGCTGGAGCGCGTGTGGAAAGCAAGCAAGCACCCTGTTGTTTGCATTGATTTTGTAGTGAATGAAATACCCCACCAGCACTGAGCATATCCAGAACAGTCTGGAATAGTTGCTGCTGCCAGTTTTGCTAAATCTGCTCCTAGATTCACCTTTGTGTATCCAGGAGCAAGAAGTGCCAGAGGAAATACAAATGAGCCCCTACCTGGGGGGTTCTGAGGCCAGGAGGGAAATAGCTGTGCGGGAGAGGAAGGTGAAAGCAATTAAAGAAGGGCTTGCTTCTCTCTAGAATGTCAGTGGCTCTTCTGGAAAAGCTGCTGTTTCCCCCTCAAACCCTCTTCATGGTCCACTGCTAACAGGTCTCTCAAGTGAACACATCCGTTAGCTCTGTCCTTTTGGCAAAACCATTTGCTGAATCAATGTCAGCGCAGGAGAGTGAGGCCGGAAACCCCTCACGCGGCCTTGGCCGAGACAAGAATTCATGAAAACTGCAAAAGGGGACAAATAAATATCACGGTCACAAAGGTAAGCTTGGCTTTTGCAAAAGCCGCCGTTGGCTAAAATTGTAAAACAATGAATGCTAGCCCCTTAGTGGCCCTGGGAGTAGGAGAATAGGAGATCTCCCACCCAGCTTCTGGTTATGTAAATCAGGATGAGCTTTCTGGAGGGCAATTTGGCAAAATGTGTTTGTGACCCGAGGATGGTAAATATCTTTTGACTCAATATTTTTCTCTTTGGAAATGTATAAATACATATGCCTCAAATATTATAACATTAGTAATAAACTTACACATTAAACTAGAGAGTTGAAAAGGTTAATTGAGATTTATCTAACTGATGTGATACTGTGCACTCTTTAAAAATCAAATTACGTACTATTTATTGCTATTGGAAAACGGTCCTCATCTATCTTTACATTCTCTTTAAAAAAAAGGAGACTGCAAAAAAGGAAAATATGCTAAAAGCTTTAAAAAGCACATAAAGCACTCATTAAAAAAGCATGCAAAGGCATAAGCCAGGATGTTGACAATGATTGTCATTGGATGATAGATACTGAGTAATTTTTATTTCTTTGAGTTTTTTTAAGGTTTCCAAATTTGCAGCAATCAGTACACATTGTATTTTTAACTAGGAAATACACAACAAACTTTACACTTGTCTTTTCAGGTTTCGGTTTACAATGTCCATCAAATACCTATTCTCACAGAACATCTGTAAGAACTAAACATAATCTGAATTACTTAGGAAATATCCACATCGTCTCAACAACAGCCATACTGGAGTTTTGAAAAGTCTGTTAGCGCATACTCATTTTAGAAGGGGATTTAAAATGGTCCAAAGTCTTTTAATTACAGAAAAAAATATATGTAATATATTAAAAAAACATTAGAGCTCATTTTCTTTCTATTTGGGGAAACTATTGGGAAGCCTAAGAAGGCCCTCCATGAACCCTCCCCCCTCCTTCTCCTCTTCTCCTAAAACAAAGACTATAAAAGTCTTAGCCCCAAGGACCTTAACCCACCGGCCAAAGCCCTTGGGGCAAGTTGTAAGTTTTTCCCACCCCCTATAGCCCTATATAAAAAGGGTTCCACCTACCCTCCAAGTGCAGACACCAGCTTTGCCCTGCCCAGGCAGGTCTCTGTCCCCTTTTCAATATACCTGGCCTGAACCTCTCTGCTTCCAGTCTCATCTCTGGGTGCCACCACATCGCCTTTCAGAAACTGTCCAGGGGGAAGAGTACTTAGGGACCAGGAATCTAGTCCCCACCGTGACTGTTCCTGATCTTGGGATTTCTCATGTGTAACGAACGTGAAGAATCTGGGCCACATGGTTTCCTAGGTTTCTCCAGATCTAAGATTTCAGGACACTATGCTTTATATCCACATTGAGGGCTGCTGCTCAGTAGGTTGGAAGTTCCCTTCTCTAAGCATGAAGAAGATGTTGTGGCAAAATTGAATTCTCCCAAGAAAGAACTAGCCACAGAGGGTCTTTTAAATGGAGACGTGAATTCCTTTTGCCCTAGAAGATCAAGATCTTGCACTGAACTACCACTGAACCAATGCTTATTTTGGTTTTGTGTAAGAGATTGTATTTAAATAGAGAGCGAACCTGAATAGTTTTAGTTGCATTGAATATTAAATTTACATAGTCTCTGAATTGAATCAATATTTCCTTCATCATTACAGCAGACACTGTAAGTTGCCTACCCAAATCCGTGTCGCCTGGTCCTGGCTGTGTGAGGAGATGATTCTGGAAAGTGCTTCAGTCACCTTGGACCATGAATAGTCAAGCCTTAGGGCAAATGCCAATATTTTGGAAAAATGAAAAAAGAAATAAATGCAGAGGCTTAAGTCTCTAAGCAGCTGTATTAAATATTCCTAGAAATGCCAGATTCTAGACTTCTTCTTTTTGTAGTTGACTTTTTATTACTTGAAAAGAAAGCAGTTGTATAAATAATTCTAAAAATACCTGCCTGTAGACCTAGTATGTGGGATAATAAGCACTTTTCTTAGTCCACTAATCTATTACTTGAAGCCTAAAGAATCTTAATTGGCCTCTGCCTTTCTTAATTTCTCCTGATTGAGATAGGGAGGATAGTAGTTAATGACAAAATATTTTAAAATGTGGCATGATAAAGTGCTAAAAAAAACTACCAGGGATGGAAACATACTTAAGACTACAATATTTAAAAAGTGTGGTTTTGGGACAGGGAAGGGCAAATTAAAAAAAGAAAAAAGGTATAGATCTATGTGCATATGAGAATTTAGTGGCAAAGGGGATCTCCATGAAAGATGATTATACCCACTGGAATTACACTGCCTAGTTTGGAATCCTGACTCCAGCCAATCATTAGTTAGTTGTGCAACCATGGGTGAGTTATTTAAATTTTCTAAGCTTTCATTACTTCATCCATAAAACATAAATAATATCTGTGATATAGGGTTGTAAGGATTGTGAGACATCACATAAAATGCTACATTTTTGTGGTACTTGGTGAGTCACAGAAGGTACTGTGGCACCATGTATGTACTACTTCAAAATCTTCTTCCTCTCTCTCTTATTACGGACCCATGCTGTCCCAGAGGCAGCTACTGGTTACCTGTGGGTTCGGTACATTCAAATTTAAATTAACTAAAATTAACAAAAAATTTTAAAAATTCGTAGCTGGCATGGTAATCCTAGCATTCTGGGAGGCTGATGGGGTATGGGTAGGGATTTGCTTGAGCTCAGGCCTGAGTTCAGGAGGTCAAGACCAGCCTGAGCTACAGTGAGACCTCGTCTCTAACAAAAATAGCCATGCATGGGCAGCACCTGTGGCTCAAAGGAGTAAGGCGCTGGCCCCATATACCAGAGGGGGTGGGTTCAAACCCAGCCCCAGCCAAAATAAATAAATAAATAAATAAATAATAGCCAGGCATTATGGCACCTATAGCTACTCAGGAGACTGGGGCAAGAGAATCAATCCCTTGAGCTCAAGAGTTTGAGGTTGTTGTGAGCTATGACACCAGGCACTCTACTGGGGTGACAAAGTGAGACTCTGTCTATAAAATAAAATAAAATAAAATTCAGTTTCTTAGTTTTATTAGACACTATTTTAAAAGTTCAATAGCCACGTGTGTCTAGCAGCTACCACACTGGAAAGTTCATATCCAAACCACTCCTGTCCTTGCAAACAGTGCTGATGGACTGTGCTGTGCAAGAGTTATCTACGAAAATAGTTTTGATGCACTGCGGATTTTGAGCAGCTTCGTGAAGGTGTAGTCAGACAGAATGCACTTGCCTCTGGGCCACACCACTTACCTTTAGTGCTCTCTCATCTTCTGTAGAAAGACAGCCTGTGGGACGCCCCTAACAGTGTGTTCTGCACCCACACGGGCCCCACCTGGAATCGGAGAGGGGTTAATCCACCTGTGACCAATGAAGAATGGGAGTCAAGGCATAAATGCTTCTCCCTTCATTTCCCAGAGTGTTTAATAAAGCTTCTTAGAAGATCCAGGGCAATTAGGTAGCAGTTGCCCACAGGGATGGCTGACTTGAAAGCATATTTATGTACTGACTTTCCCTCCTGCCAGGTCTCACTCCCCACTTATGAATTCCTATTTCTTGCATTCACATTTCTATATAAATTCAAGCTTTTGTCTCAAGTTCTGATTTCAGAGAATGCAAGCTAAAACAAAAAGTATGTAATAATTGCTAATTAGTAGGAGAAAAGACAGAATCGCTGGTATTTAAATATCAGCAGACCATTTGGGGGAAAAAAAACGATTAATTTACATACAACCCATAGAAATTCTATGTGGATTAAAAACTTAAACGCAAGAAAAAAACTTACAAGTTATAAAAGTAAGTACTAGAAGAAAATGTCAGAATAATTTTTATAATCTTGGACTATGACAAAGCTTCTAAAATGAGACTCTGAATAATTTTTCTTAAATAATTTAAATTAAATTTTTATAATTTGTATGGGTTAAAAGATAACACAAAATAAAAAATGAAAACCTAAGAAAAGAATTGAAATATATTGTAGACCATAGACTAACTTCCCTAATATAAAGATACCTTCCAAAAATTTTTAACTCAATTAAAAAAAACCTACACAAGCAACTAGAATCCTGACTGGCACATTGTGGATGTTCTATAAATATTTGTTACATGAATAAACAACCCCACAGAATAAAGGGCAAAGTATTAACAAATTCGCTGAATAAAAAAATCAAATGAGTTATAAACATGTTATGTTCAATTCCATTAGAGATTGGAGAAATACCTATTAAACAAGATGCAATTTCCTTTTTGCCCATGAGATTGGCAGAAATGTAAAGGATTGATGATATCTGGTGTTAATGAAGATGTGGGAGGAAAAAGCACCGAAATACACTGTCGGTGAGTGTAAAAACAGACGCAATTTTATGCAGGATAATTTTATAGTATCTATCAAAATTTAAGATGTCCATGTCCTTTGACCCATAAATTCTACTTCTAGGAACCCATCTGTCTTAGTCTGTTTGGGATGCTATAAGAAAATGCCTGAGAATGGATAATTTATGAACAACCGAAATTTATCGCTCACAGTTCTGGATGCTGAGAAGTCTAAACTCAAGACACAGGTGAAATGTCTGGTAAGGGCTTGCTTTCTGCTTCATAGTGTTCTAACACAGCAGAAGGGACAAAGTCTGTATACTCACACGGTATAAGGGGTAAAGGGGACCAGTTCTCTCTCTCTAACTTAATTTTTTCTGAGACAGAGTCTCATTCTGTTGCCCCGAGTAGCATGCCATGGTGTCATAGCTCATAGCAACTTCAAACTCCTGGCTCAAGTGATCCTCCTGCCTCAGCCTTCTGAGTGGCTGGACTATAGGCACCTGCCTCAATGCCTGGCTAGTTTTTCTCTTTTTAGTAGAGGTGGGGTTTCGGTCTTGCTCAGGCTGGTCTCAAACTCCTGAACTCAATCTATCCACCCATCACAGTCTCCCAGAGTGTAGCCAGGTGTGCACCCAGCCAACTTACTTTTATAAGGACACTAATCCTTAAGTACATGAGGGCTGCCCTCATGACTTAATCATTTCCTGAAAGGACCCACTTCTTAATGCTGTAACATTGCGTATTAGTTTCCAATATATGAATTTTTGAGGAGGCAGACCTTATCACTATCCTAAAGTATTGCACAAGTAAGTATATAAAAATATATATGCTATGGTATAAGAAATTTTACTGTGGTGTAGTTGGCATATGAGAAAATTGAGGAGACTGAATGTTCATCATTTGGGGAATGATAAACTGTAGCACAACAAAACTACAGAATATTAGGTAACTACTAAGAAACTGAGGCAGAGTGCTTGCTTCAGCAGCACATATACTAAAATTAGAAGGATACAGAGAAGATTAGCATGGCCCCTGCACAAGGATGACGCGCAAATTCGTGAAGCAGTCCATATTTTTTTTACAAGGGTACAAGTGAATCTTTCTAAAAGTAGAATGTAAATGTGTTCACACAGTAACTAAGAAAATGACATGAAGGCTATGTTAACCAGTTTGATGAAAATATTTCAAATTGTATATGAAAACACCATACTGTACCCCATGATTGCATTAATGTACACAGCTATGATTTAATAAAAAAAATAAACAGAAAGGAAAGTACAAAAAAAAAAAAAGAAACTGAGGCAGATTCAGAAGGATGGTCATTGTTAAGGGTTCAATTTTGTCCACCAGAAAATATAACACATGCATGGAATTTCTAACTCCCAGTACTTCAGAGTGTAGTCTTATTTGGAAATAGGATCTTTATATATAGTCAGTCAAGTTAAAATGAGGTCTTTAGGGTGGGCCCTAATCCAATATGACTGTGTCCCTCTACAGAGAAAAAATACAAAGAGATGACATGCACGCAGGGAAGAGATGACACCCAGAAAGAAGATGCCCACATGATTGGAGTGGTGTGTCTATAAGCCAGAGAATGCTAAGGAATTTTGTCAAACACCAGAAATTAGGAGCGGCAAAGGAAGAATTCTCTCCTAGAGTCATCAGAGGGAGTATGGCCTTCCTGACACCTTCATTTCTAACTCCCAGACTTCAGAACCGTGAGAAAATAACATTTCTGTTGGTTAAGTCACCTAGTTTTTGGCACTTTATCATGGCAACCCTAGAAAATGAATACATCCATGATCCTTTATGGTGCAGAATAACAATATGAAGACAAGTAAGTATAATGTAAATTTATTTTGTTAAAGAAATGTTTCTGTATGTGTTCTACATATTCCCCTGTGCTTGTGTGTACATAGAAAGCCTTGGGAGGATATCCACAAAGCTATTTAACAAGACCATCCCTGAACAGGGGATGTGGTGTGTTCCATCATTATGGGAATGACTTGTTTTTTATGTTGCAAACGCTCCCTTTTATTTATTTTTTCAATGAGCATGTGCCACTTTGCATGTATATTGCCCCCCATAAAATTGAAGTCCCATGCACAACCAAGAGGAGAAGAGGAAGAAGATGCAGAGAAGGAATGTAGCCCAGGTGGTCCCCTGCAGGGCCCAGGGTCTGCCCACTTGGGCTTCTGAACCTCTTCAAAGAGAGTGACAGGTCATAGTCAGTAAAGTATGCAATAGGTATAATGCTGAATGCCTTTAAGTTGCAAAAAAGAGGAATCAAATCTTGGCATGGAAGGAAGGAACATCCTCATTTTCACTGGAGGTGGGAGCCCCCTCCCTCGGAGGACTCTGGCTGGCAGGTTTCCTCCTCCTGCCTCTGCACTAAGCTCCGTGAGGATGCCGCTCAAGTGCCAGACTGAGCACTATTTTAGTGTGTTCCTGGGCGTATTTCTGAATGTCTAGGAATCACCAGCAGAGCTTGGTGCTGTGGATGGGGGCCAGGAAGCCATGTGAGATCCCATCCCATCCCTCATCCTTCTTTCTCTCAGCTCTGAGATGCTTCTAGGGGACAGGGTAGGGTGGGGCAGGTAGTGGGAGGACAGTAGCATAGGCAAGAGTGGATAGGGGGGCTTCTGAAGACAGATGTATGAGAAGCACACTCAGTGGGATCGGAGAAGCAAATCTCTAAAGCCAATGAGGTTTGGCGTGGCTCTCTAGGCACCCCTGTCCTGGCCCCTTCTCTCCTTCCTGTTCTGTGTCCTCATCTCTTCTTTCACCGCAGTCTGTACCTTCCTACTTTCTGTCCTTCCTGCTTTTTCTTACCAAACCCAAGAGGGTTTGCTCTCATGGAGATAGTGAGATCAGCATTTATCTCGTAACCTTTTCCCCCTGTGGCTGCAGAGACTGACATTAAACTTTAGATGCTAAAGGGACAAGTCCCTCAGGTGCTGGCCATGAGCATCCCCCCAGCAGCCTCTGACACCATATGCTTAGCCCATGCTTAACGAGGATGAAGAAAGAGGAGGCAGATGTTCTATTTTTAAACTCATATTATCCATCCTTTCCACTGATTATATTTCCTTTGCCATCCTAAATATGGAGAGAATAAGGCAAAACAAAGACAAAAAGAAAGTTATGTGCCCAGGTCACACAGGTGGTGTGACAGGGTTGAGATTTGAAGCAGACAGTCAGGCAGCAAACCTTAATTTTAGCTACCTGTGACACTATGACATGAGTAAGCTGTGGTCACGTGGGCCTGAGCACAACCACCCCAAATCACACATGCACCTTGCTGGTGTCTTTTCAGAGCCAAGTCATGGGACATGAATCCCAAAGATATCTAAAATACATGAAATCAAATAATTCCCCAATCAGCTAGCAGAAGGACCCATCGTAAAGATCTGATTAGACTGCCGAATATGCCATTGTAATACCTGAGGGACACAACTCATTTAAAGGTATGTGGATTCCCAGCAGCAGGTACAATTGAGTTAGTTCTCAGGGGATTGGGAGAAAGCTCTCTCTCTCTCTCTCTCCTTTGACCTAGTTCCATGCTGAATTCAACACCCAAGAGACTTTCATAGTGTTACTTTCCCCTGTAGCGAATCTGCACGCACACACACACACACACACACACACACACACACACCCATTCTCAAATTCACATTTCATAGACTAGACAGCACCTGTGAATTTCATCCCTATGTTCAGGATCTATTGCCCTTGATGGTGTCAGCCCATGGTCTCTGGTTATTGTAGTGTTCACATGTTTAATGCTTCCTATAAACTGGTGGGTAGAAAAACCACATACACAGTAATTTTTTGCAAGTAAAATAGTTTTTACCATTTTCAACCCAGTGGCAAAGGGATCAAGTGTCACGGTTGCAGAGGAAAAATGAACAGGCTATTGGATTCTGAAAGTTATTTGCCTGCATTAAAATATCCCATTGTCCTCCGTCCTTTCCCCCCACCGTGTTCTCTTCTCAGATAAGAGACTTTGACTCTACGGGCAGCCTGAATGAGGTTTATGGATGAGATTGATATTTAAGACTCGGGCAAAGCTTGACCTTCGGCTTCCCAATAAGCAGCAAGGATAAATTGCAGCACCTGGGACTTGAGACTTTAATTCCCACCAATTGCTTCTCTCTAGCCCATTATGCATGAGAAATGCAACCAGCTCAGCCTCTGGTGCCCTGGCAATCCAGGGGTGCCTCTGAATCACAGACCCATAGAATGTTAGAGTTGGATAGAGCCTCAGAGATCATCCGGTGAGTCCGACCTCCTCATTTTACAGATGAGGAACTTTCTCTCAGGTGTGTGTGCCTTGCAGGCTTGGCTGCTGCTCTGGCTTGTTCCTTCCAGGCAGACTCAGACCATCAAGGCTATGACGTCATTAGCATGCCTACTAATGTCTGTAAATTGTGGTCAACCCGGAACGGGAGAGTGTCAGTAGGCCAGGGCAGAAATTGCAAATGTGAGTTTCAATGATGCTGCATGTGGACAAATTTTGCTACTAAGGATGAAGATAAGGCTGCTACTTTTGGACTGTATCCTTGAGAAGTTTCTTCGTAAGGCAGGAGAAAACAATCTTGTTCTTTGTCCTGTCCAATTCTTTCTTGTGTGAAGAATGATGAAGTTTGCCACGTTTCCCCAACCCAGCAAGAAAGTTACTATCGCTCCAGCTCTTTGAGTTCCCACTACCAGCTTGGACCATGATATCGACAGCCAATAGTTATTGGTTATTGATTCCTTTTATGCACTGAGCACCATTCTAAGGGCTTTACGTGTAGTAGCTCATGGAATCCTTGCGAAACTCCCACGAGGTAGTTATGAATATTAACCATATTGTGTTGATGAGGAAACTAAGCAAGGAGAGATTAAGTAAATTATCCTAGGTCACAGAGATATGTCATTGACATCCCAAGAAGGGAGGAGCTTCTAGGCTAGGGACAAAGTTCTCTAGAGAGTGTACACTGATGGCGGGTTGAGGTAAGTTTAACTTGGGGTGGGGAATCTCACTGAAGCAGAACGCCCCTGTTCATTCTGTCTCACACGTGGAGAGACTTTGCATCCTAGCAGTCACATGAACTTGAGTATCAGAGATAGGCTCTAATTTTTTTCTAGCTCTATGACCTTGGGCAAGACACTCACTGTCTCAGACATTTGTGAAATAGATCGAGCAAAGGTGATGATGATTTTGAGAATGATGGGAACGTGTGCCTTGTAGAGGTGTTAAGGTGAAAGTTACCATGTAGAACATGACGTGGGTGAATGCTTAATGAATGGTGACCATTGCTAGGAGGCCACCTTCTTTTTTCTTGCCTCTGATTTCCAGGTGGCTGAATCTCCTGGGACGTAACCCTCCCAGCTTCTCTCTTCTCCACTCACTCAGTAACTGAAGCACAAAGAAAGCAACTTGCTAGTTCATTGGTCACCCAGCATAAGCGGGGAGCTAGGATATAAACCCAGACTGTCTGGCTTCAGAGGCCACACACTTTGATGGCTCACCGCACTAACTCCTCAGAAGACAAAGTATACGTGATATCAAATATCTTCTTTCTCACTGGCAGCAAGAATGCTCAAACCACAGCCTTTTTGGAAAGGCAGTGTGGAGAAATGGACTCAGAGCTGATGACTCTAACTACACTCTCTGTTTTATGTATCCCTGTCTTCTTTTCTTCCCTAGAAGTAAGAGGCTTACGACAGACCCAGGTTCCCCAGAAGGATCTTCACCTGCACTCCTCTTCCTGGTGCAGCTATTCAGAGCTCTCCCTTCATTCTCAAAGAGGCCAAGTTCAGAGGTGAATTATATGGCCATTATATGCATAGGCATGGAATTGTTTGGGTAAAGGAGGGGCACAGGTCATGGGCAAGGTTATTGGCACATTCTTTAAAGTGGGGGAAAAAAATTCTGGGCCACATTCTTTTTGTTGAGGGCTGAGCTAGTCGGCGCCACCGGATTCTAAGACCACATGACTTCTTGTAATCCAGGCTTCTTGAGCTCTGTCTTGGCTGTACTATCTTTGTTCTGGCTCTTGAATGAGTCTCGCTAATGCATTCCTAGGACCATCAGAGTCCTGAATGACAGCTTAACAGTGGGCAGTCACCCCACGCTTCCTTCCACATGGTCAGGAGCAGCCTACAGGCAACCTGTTGCCTGTGACAGCGGTAAGGAACCTGAAGCAAGGAATGACCTATTTTGCCTGGGTCCTGGAGTTAAATTTACTGGCATAATTGCCAGATGTAATTTCTCTGCACCTTTTTTTCTGCTAAGTGCTCTTTAACAGCAAAGCACTTAGTAAATTATAAGGAGGTAGCAGCACAAAAGTGCTTACAAATAAGAATTATGGAAAATCAGAAGCTAAACGCTCACAACAGCAATTTTTTTTTTTTTTTTTTGTAATCAGAAGCATAGTCAGAACCATACAGGAGGGGTGAGGTGACGTCTCTCAGGCAAGTAATAACATAAGCTGTTCATATATTTTAAGATCTAATCTATCATTTAAAAAAATTATTTTATTACAGGGAAGTTTTATTAAAAAAATAGAGTCTGTGTTCCAATTTTCCACTAGCTGCCCCAAGGGAAGTCAGATAAAGGGTAATAATAGAAGTAATGAGAATTAACTTTGCAACATTAACCCACCAGGCCGAGAGGGCAGGAGGCACAAATTGGTAGACAGGGAAAATTCAACTTCCAATCAACCCAAACTAAATGTGTTTGGTAGCTGTTTCTCCTGGCTTTCATTTCAGGGAAGGGAACTTCCTGAAGTTGGCATCTGACTGCAGCCACAATGATGGCAGAAAGAAACAAAACCCAGGCTTTCTGGAATCTTGGGCAATCCCACAGGAAGACATGGAGTTTCTTAGAGGCCGTCAGAGCCTCAAAGAGCCAGTTATCTATCAAAGTGATTGTGCTTTTGCTGGCTCGACATCAGTCACTTCCTGGGGGCAGAATATCCAGCAAAATTGGGCCCATGTTTTTTCCCTAGCTCGCCATCACAGCTGGAATTTATATCACTGGGTTCACGAGAGGCTATGTTAAGGGAAAGAGCAGTTCAGGCATCTTTGAAAGCCACAGAATCGCTCGTGTAAACACACCCCGCACTGTGTGTAGTATACAATGGCACAATAAATGTTTGACCCTGTTTTCCTCTCCTTTTGCCACTGTGTCTCTAGGATAGCAAGATGATGGAAAATTCCTAGAGACAAAGGCTATCTGGGGCTCAATCTCTCTCTCTAACTCACAAGGCTTTGGAAGCTCACCTCTTCTCATAATAAAATACCTGCAACCGCTTTCTCAGTTTCTAGCACCATCCACCTGTGTCTCTGAGGCCCTTGTTACTAAGGTCATGGCCACCAGCAAACTGATGGCAGATTCAAGATAGAACAGAACCGAAAGCCTTCTGATTCTTAGGTAACAAGTGCTCCCTTTGTAAAAAACAAACAAACAAACAATAAGGTCAAAGAATCCCCCTCCCCCAACTTTCTATAAATCCAAAAACCAGCCCTAAGAACCTCCGGAAGAGACAAGTCACAGGGAATAAACTATACTCTCATACCTAACAGGATTTCCTTATTGCAAAGGGGAGATTTGTAAATGCAAGACATTAAAGCCATGAAATCTCCTTTTCTTTCCAGCTGGGGATTCCTTTCCCACATTCATTTCGAAAGTCTCAGCTGGCATTAATTGCGTCTCGCAGCCTACATGGCAAGAGGACTCTTCACAATATGCAGTCTACAGGTTGGACAGGGCTGCTATCTCTAGAGGAAGTACCCTGCTTCCTCCAGCTACAAGGCGACTGTCCCTTCCCGATTTCTCCACCCCCTCAGAGAGGAATGCATAAGCAAAAGCCAGAGAAGACAGGGTTGATTTGGAAGAAATTGTCTTCCCAAAACGATTTGGAAGAAATTGTCTTCCCAAAACGTCGTTTGCCTACCTTCTCTTCTCTCCATCATCGGCTCTGGTCAGTCTGATAATGCTTTATAGCCTTTACACCTTGTCAGGTGAGATGCATTGTAAATGTGTATGGCTTAACAAATATATGGTAAATAAGCATCTCGCCTGTCCTTTCTATTGATAAAAGATTCTACAGAAAGTAGAAGGAGGAAAGAAAACCGCTTTGTAAAAATGATAGATACGGTGTAAAACTCCATAGCTTAAACATCTGACTTGCTGAGTTTTAATGGGGTTGTCATCACCGGACTGTTAGCTTAACTTATGAAAATCAAGAAAATGCCTTTTTGTTGCTTCATAAATCCCGATGAACAATAGTCCGACAACAGAAAACAAGCTCTGATTTTGGAATGATTGCTCTCTGTGTATCGCCAGTAATGAAGTATGAAGGAAATCGAAGACTTATTGCTTACAGATATTAGCAGAGACCCAGATGGCTCAATTTTTTTTTTTTACCATAATAGATAATTCTTGAATTATGTGCCTAACAAAGACAAATTCTAGAAGTAACGGAAGGCATTTATTATATTAACAAGTGTGTTTTTGATTCCTTCAAAACAGAATGTAATTTAATCTCGGCTTCAGAGACAGATTGGAAATGTTAAATGTCTGCTTTTCAGAAGTGATTTCTGCAGGGAGAGAAGTATTCACCATCAGCTCGAGCTGTGGAACGGGAGAAAGGATGTTTATCTTAACGGCACAGAAAGGGAGAAGTTGTGGGATTTTTTTCCGTTTTCTTTTTCATTTTTTAAATATAGAGCAGATTGTATATATCCTAGTCCTTCCCCAGGGCAACTTCTGCCTTACTGAACGGAACATACTCCACTGTGAGAAAGACTAATTATCTGATAGTGGTGGAGACCCTCTGTAGAGTTCCGTGCATACAAATGAGCACCTGAAACCTGCCCAGTGGTATTCACTGTCTTATTTGTTACTCCAGGGACTTGGGTGGGTGTGGCATAGGTCAAGACTGGAGATTTGTGATTTGGGGGGATCCAAAGGTCCCCAGTTATTATATAATCACCCTGCAGAAGACGGTCAAAGCTGTGAAGGATTCGGCTACAACACGGCCATGTGAGAAATAACAGAAGGACCCGAGGCTGTCCTTCGGGGGAAAGAAACCATCTTAGGAGGAAAGGCAGAGGGAGTTCATTGGCAAAGTTTGAAATGGATCTTACATGGGGTGGGGTAGCGCTAGCTCCAGAGAACCACTAGGACCACTGTCTACAGTTCACAAGGAGCAATGTTTGTACTCCATCTAAATAATGTCCCATTTCCCTTGCAGAGAAGAGGACAGCCAAGGTGCAGAGTACCGTAAGAGGTTTAGGACTAATGCCTGGGTACAGAGTGGGGAATACAGAGTTAAAGAAAATGTGGAAGGTAGTGTTCAGTGGGATGGAAAAAGGAGGCAGTGAGACCAAGCAGTGACTTCAGAAGTCAATTGAGAGCTTCTGGAGGGGAAGGTTCCCATCAGCACTGGGCACCTGCAGGGCTTACTACAGAGCACCAGTAACCTCACCTCGGAGCAGGAAGGGAGCTGTCAGTGTGCGTCACCAGTGGGCATGAGGAACTGTCTTACAGTGAGAGCCGCCAAAGGAGAGAATTGATGGTTGTGTAAAGAAGTGATTTCTCCACATTTGCTCCTTTTCCCCTGGAAGCCAGTTGACTCTCTCACAGAGATGCCGTGCAGAGGAAGCCAGGCTTGGGTGGGAGACTTCCCTGGATGACTTCAGAGGTCCTGCCAGGACTAATCCAGCATAAAATATCTTCCTTGTCACTATGATACATTCATTCATTCAGCATTTCTTTATTAAGCCTCTATGACAGACCAAAGTGGTTGTCATTGGGGATGTGAAGGTCAACACACAGAAATGAACTCTGCTCTCATGGCTCTTAAGGCCTACAGGAGCAGACAGACAGTGAGCAATAGCGATGGGTTGTTAGGGTTGTTCTGAAGAAGAGCAGGTGCTCTGGAATGTGCAGTCGGCGTAGCAGTGAGTATACCATCTGATTGGGGGAAGGCAAGCTTCCTGGAAGAGGTGAGTTTTTAAATGAACCCAAGGTATGAATAAAAGTTATGTAGAGATAGAAAGGAAGAAAGAGAGAAAGAATACCCACCATGGAGGAAGAATAACATGAATGAAAATCCTGGGGAAACACAGGGCGGGTGCAACCAGCACAAGTACCTATTAGTTTCAATGTCTACAAAACAAATTGTGGTGCTCGGGAATAGCCTTATGGACTTCTTCACACAGCTTAATTAGCAATATTAAATTAAAAGGTAAGAGAGGAGAGGACTGAGAAGAAATATATACCTTTTGTGGTGGATTAGAGTGATCTGGAAGCGATTTTAAGAAATGAAGATTCAGGCAGAGTTTGGTTGAATGAAGCAGTGGCATTTGGGAGGGTGGATTAGAGGGGACTGGCATGAGCCTTGTAGGGCATGGTAGTGGGTATTTAGAGATATCAAGGCACAACAATGTACAAAAAGAGATAAGTAATCTTCTCTCTGCACCCAGCCAATGAGAAGAGACTAAGGCAAGCTTTCCTCCCTTGAAGTCCTGTCCAGAGCATACCTCTCCCGTGGATGTCACTCAGGCATGGGCACCCTTAGTTTGGCCATCCTGCCCTCATGCTCACATGTGGGGAGACCTTATAGTACAAACAATTAGGGATTTTCGAAGGAATGAATGGAGGAATGAATGGTTTCGAAGAGGAAACCTCCATTCGTTTTGCTCTCTTCCAATACAGTAGAGCTTGCAAAGAGTTTCTCATACATTGGAGGGGGGTTTGTTTACCTTTGTTCCATAGAGAGACCATGAGATCAGAGATGGGAAATGACATCCCTCAGGTCCCTTTTGAGGCAGTGCTAACTCATTCCTGGTCTGGCGAGTCTTTCGTTTAGTATCCAACTTCTATTGCTGGGGCATTAGAAACAATAGGTTCTTTCCAAGAAACATCTGTCTCACCCAAACGGAAATAGTAAGTGCAAATAAAAGGACAGAACCCAGAAGGCTGCTTTCCAGCACAGCTGCGTGTCCTTGGAGAAGGTAACAAGGACTTTTCTGAGTGAAGGAAAAGAAAGGGCCCACCGGTAACAATACCTCAGAACGGTTGATAAGCATTTGCTCTTCTATTCTGAGCCTTTTTTTCTTCCCTCTGTTGCATTGCTGTGGAGTTGAAACTGGCTGAATCAGCACTGAATCATTTAGCAGGAAATGATGAAAACTGTCACTTTCCTCTGTCTGCACAGTAACACACAGCAGAAAGAGCTGAAGATGACGGAGGGGCCGTCTGACAATGCCTCAGGCCTCAGATTGGATTGTGAGTGGGAAGAGCCCACAGTCTAATCAGCAGTCATTCCCCAGGGTGGGTCGGGGAGTGTGAATGTGAGGTTGTCCCTGCAGCAAGGACACTTGGATGACAGACCCACAGAAACATCCCTAGTGAGGTGAGGGAGCAAAATGACAATCTCCAGGTCCACTGGGAAATTTTGCAGCAGAAAAGGAGCATCCTGAAAACGGGGAAACCCAGACTCTCTGTTGGTGCCTGTGGTGGTCGCGTGAAAGAGCGCCAGCCGCAGGCTGAGCTGGCGGGTAGGGGCTTCCCGTCAGCATCATGTAACCTTGCTGGGGTACCTTTCTCCAAGCCCATCAAAGGAGAGCTGTGAGATGGTTTTACCATCTGCTCATTGTAAATTGCACTCAACATTTGTCATAAAACAACACGATTCTGTAATGTTTTCATGTTACTTTCCCCTTCCAGCCTCAGTTTCCTTTTCTATAAAATAGCAATGTTAATACAGCAATAGCATTAGGGGGCTGAATAATGACATAATGAATGTGATGATGATACTTTGTAAAGTGCACATCATTATATTATTTGGAATCCAGAGTCCTTGGGGGCACTTCAGGGCCCTTATTCCAGCACTTATCAGAAGCAAGCAAACACACAACTCTCCCTCCCACCCCTCCCTGTCCCCAGCTTAATGGCTTTAATGCAACTATGGACATGACCGCTGACCCATGTGCTCCAGTTGAGAAGTGGTATTAATGGGAATGAGCCAAGCCCCCAAATCCTGAATTGCCTTTGCTTTCTACTAAGCTAACAGACTCTGCAGCTATGACTATGCATTATTCAGAATCCAAAAGAAAGTGAGCAACATTATTACCCATCTACATATTTCTAAACATCCAGACTTTTAGTAGCATTCATATGGCAATATCTGTCTTTTTCTTTTAATTGAGCAAGCAAATGTACAGTCAAGGTAGCCCCTACAATGTCAGGGAACAAGGGGGGGCTAGTAGAAAGACTGGGTACTCAGTGGGCAGTTATGCCGCTGAATGATTTTGCAGGAGTGAAGCTCCTTTCACTTAAAATTATCATTCTAGGAACTTTCTGCCCACCTAATTTTTCTGTCTCATTCATTATTTAACAAACATTTATCCAATTTCTACTATTTAAAAAATGTTTTTAAAAGATCGAGATGAACTTTGATGATGAGTAGGATGGTGGGACTGGAACATATATTTGTTATTAATGAATAAATTGGTATGACTTGCTAAGAGATTAGAAATGGTTTGTAAGGGAGGAAAAAAGGAACCAAAGATTGTGTAGGTATCTATTACCTGTTTGCTATGGGAGGACCAGGGAGACCAGGGAGAAATAGGTTTTGGTGGAAAAAGTAGAATCAAGAACTCTGTTCTGGGCATGCTGAATTAGAGATGCCTTTAAGCCATTCAGGTAGAGATTAACAAGGATGCATTTGAGTATACAAGTTTGGAGTTCAGATGGGAGAGAAGTCAAGGCCAGGGAATACAACTGTGGGTGTCATTAGCACTTTCATATCTGCATCCAAGAGACTGGTTTGGATCACTTGGGGAATCACAGCAGACTAAGTGTTGATGGAGGAGGAGATCCAAGGCCATCATGCCAACATTTAGAATGAGATACCAGAAAAGGAGTTGAGAAGGAATGACTAGGTAGGAAACCAAAGCAATATGGTGTCATGGAAAGGGAGATTATTCCCAATGATCCCGAAAGTCCTTTGCCATGTAAGCCCTCAGTGATTCTTGCTGCACTTTGCATTGCATCTTTCCTTTTTGATTGCACAGACTGATAAGGCCAGGAACTTGGACTTCTGCCTTCCTTTGGAAAGGCAGTCCAGAGTAACAAATTATCTGCTTATCACACTTGACATTGCTACCATTCTCCTTTATTATTTCTGGCTATTATTTTCACTGACTTTTGGGAAGCTGACTGCAGCCTTTTATCTAGATGCTCACACTCCATCACAATTCCACTACTTCCTTTGCCTGCTTCCCTCCCACCTCTCTGTCTGGGCCGCCCTGCCTGCTCCACGTGGTAGGTCTTTATCCACCTCATCTGGTTTATCTGCTGAGAGTCCTCAAGGTTCAGTTGTTTCTCCATTGTTATTTGCAATTTATCTGATTCCAAACCTGACATTATACTTCGCTGTGATATACAGTTGTCCGGCTATTGTTTATCCTGTGCAAATATATTATGCCACATCAACTTTCCAAGTTGGGAGCCATGTCTATAACATGACAAAATCTGATCTCTGCAAATCATCCCCATAACTGCAGAGATAACACAGAATTCATTACTATTCTTGTTACCCTCACTTCGGGAGAAATCAGGTCAAATTGCTTTGCCCTTGAATAACACATCCTTTTATTTTTAAGCTTGCTTTTTTCTCTTTCTTTCTTTCTTTCTTCCTTTCCTTCCCTTCCTT